>JAJONR010001157.1:0-103591 GCA_029582245.1 Solanum etuberosum | reverse complement strand
AATTATGAATCACTAATGAAAATCATAATTCTTGGCCATAGAGATTTCAAGAAACTAATTCAAGAATCTCAAGAAAGGTTTTCTTGATCGTTTACCTTCAAGCTAAGGTTTCAAGGCTTCTAATCAAGTTCTTCTTCAAGATTCTTCTAGAACCTTGTTCTTTCAGGTATGTAAAGCTATTATAGTGTTGGACTAGTTTGTTCTCACGCCCTACATCTACTTTTAGATCAGTAAAAGAGTAATCTAGGATACTTTCCCTAGATTTGAGTATTCTTCAGATAAGTTGATTTTGAGTTCTTGAGTTCATGTTTCTTTTAAAAGTTCTATTCCTAATTATCGAATTGCTCTATTTTTATTGAGATCCTTCATATCATGAATCATAACTCTTGAATTCATAATCAATTTCCAGAAAGAGTTAAGAGTAGAGTTCAAAAAAGCCTTTGAGTTCAATTGTGAATCATTTGAGATCAACTGTCGATTTGAGCTAAGTTTTGAGGAAGTAAGTATGAGTCGAGCAGTCTTGAGATGAGAGGTATAATTGAGTCTTTGAGTTGAGTAGTTCATGCCCATAATTTTGTATGAACCCTCCGAGTCGAGCATTCTTCAGATAAGTAGTGTCATTGACTTCTTGAGTTCTGGAGTTCTTGAGTTCCAAGTATTGAGTTCTATGCATGGTTATTGAAAACCTTGAATTGAGTCGTTCACGTCCATAATTCGGCATGAACCTTATTTTAAGAAGTCTTTTTACAAATTATTTTAAAACTTATTTTAAAGACTAGAGCACTGAGTTGAGGAAGAGTAGAGCTTAGTTCATTTTCTTAAAAATGATATATGAGAACTAAGTATTACCAAGAGTAAAAGTTTTTACATTTAAGATGAGAGGAAATTGAGATTTCCAAAAGAATTTTGAGCAGTTTTAGTACCATCTCTTTTAAGAGAAAGATTTTTGAGTAATAATATCAAAATACAGAAAGAGTTATGTTTTTAAGCATATGAGCTAGTTAGATTTTAGGAGTAGTATTGAGCACCGATATGGGGACGAGTTTGAGTTCAGATAATTCAAAGTCTCCATAAACTGTGTAGCCAACATGGGTAGAAAAGGGTCATACTTTTTAGATGATTCCTTAATGCTTTTTAGCATAGACTAGTGGATCCACTTAGTGAGTAGGTTCTATACCCCAACAATGTGTAGGACGGCCCTGGCAGCATGCGGCAAGACGCTGTATCATCAAATAGCTCATAGTAATGGTTCTCGAGTGCTGGCCACGTCCAGGATTTAGGCTCCGGATGTGACAAACTTGGTATCAAAGCACAGAGTTCAAGAGTTGAGTACCTAGAGTCGAGTATATTATTATTGAGTTGAACCTTATTTCACTCATTTGAATATCTTATCATTGAGTTGAACTATGTTTCTTTGAGTCGAGTTGAGTTGAGTGAGTTGAGAAGAGGTAAGTATATATGTTTCTATTCCACCAGTTCAAGCTTATGTTATGCTTTAGAATTCCCCTTACATGCTCGTACATTCCACGTACTGAGCCATTTGGCATGCATCGTTTCATGATGCAGATATAGGTATTTAAGATCATCAACATGCATTTCGTTGGTACCACTTACAGTTCCAGTTAGCTATGGTGAGCCTTCTTGCTTCCGGATGATTTCATTTACTTTTCAGTTTCGTCAGGATGTCGTGGGTCTTGTCCCGACTGCCATTTTTGTCATTTAGAGGCTTCATAGATAGACAGTAGAGTTTCAGAAGTTTGTTCATTTATTCTTTTAAATGTTTTCAAGACCTAAGTTGCGTATTTATGGAGAGTTGAATATATTATTCTTATTAAGAGTTATCTATTCAGTATTGTTCAGATTATTTTAAAGTTGAGTATTTGAAGTGCATTCAGTTTTGAAGCTTTTGTATGCTTGAGTTAGTCTTCGGCTTGTAGCTAGCCAGGATGAGGGTTCTCTTGGGACCAACAATGGTTCTCGAGTGCTGGCCACGTCCAGGATTTAGGCTCCGGATGTGACAAACTTGGTATCAAAGCACAGAGTTCAAGAGTCCTAGGGTGTCTATGAAGCCGTGTCTGTAGAGTCCTAGTTATCGGTGTGAAGCGTGCCACATCTATAATTAGGAGGCTACAACATTAAGGAACTATCTCACTTCTTTCATACTCTTAATCATGCAATAGAGCTATGTCATAGAGATTTATTCATACTCGTGCGTTTATCAGATTCATTCGACTACCCGTCATACTAGAGGTGGTTGAAAAGAAAAGTCAGTCCTTTATCGATGAGTTGCTCTTAGCAAGAGTCTTGAGGAAGTCATGAGACTCCAGAGGGGCTTGAGAGAAGCCCATAAGTGAGTTAAGTGTTGAGTTTCATAGGAATGCACTCATGTTCATATGGATCATGTGTTTGAGCTAAAAGCTAGTTGTACACTCTTCCCTAAACCTTATTCAGCTGAGACCTTTAAGATGATGGTATGTTTAGATCTTGGGGAGTATTTTTGCCCGAAAAGATAGTATGAATTATGAAATTATGAGCAGTAGCAGTGAAAGTGCCTAGAGTTAGAGGAAAGTATGTAGAGGTTCAGTAATCTAAGAAATGGATAGTGATGGGGTAGATTATGTGATTGCAATCATGCACCCAGTCAGTTATAAGTGATGAGTTTCCCTTATGAGTAAAATAAGGAATAATAATGTTGTAGAGAGTTCTAGATAGAAGGAAGAGGAATATTTACTAGTCATGATGAGATAGAGTATACTTTTTTTAAACCAGAATAGAGTTGATGTCAATGTGCCATTGTGTTAGAGAAGACTAAATTCATATGTTGAAAAATCGAGCAGAGTATTCATTAGGTGGTAGACCCAAGTTAGGCTTATGGATTTTAAAGGGGGAAACCTTATGGTATTAAGAGGATGATAGAACTATTTAAGAGATAATGCATAGTAAGTGAGTAAGTAGTACGTAAGTTCCGAAGTCGAATATGATGGTAATTTGTGAGTATGGAGAATAAGAGGTAAGGATTGACTACTTGTCATAAGGTCCTAGTGGACGAGTGTTTCCAAATTTGCATCCAGTAGTTATAAGTTAGTATAGTAAGTGAGCAATCATATTGATATTCAGGTTTAGTAATAAACAATGAGCTTGAATTTGAGATGAGTTTCTTGATCAAAAGGATGGCAACATGAGGGTGATGATGTTGTCTTGAGAGTTGAACTAGAAGACCTGACATAGAGTAGGAGAGGAAATGAGGTGATTAGCTGCAATAAATATGAGTGTTACAAGTGAGATACCCTAAACCTCTTGATAAGGGAAGTGAAGTGTGGCTAAGTCACAAGAGTAAAAAGAGCATTACGAGGTGTACCGAGAGGGTATGTAATCAAAAGAGGTTAACAGAAACACCTTAGAAAGAAGTCTTAGTACCTGCGTACGGAGAGTTCAATAGTCATGAGATAAGCTTCTCCCGAGTGTTAGAGTAAAAGAGGATGTAGACCAGTTAGAGATGTTGGAATAAGTCCATAGCCTTCCAGTGTCAGCTTTAGACCTAAGGGGGAGATGATAAGATTTGAAATCAAGTCAAGTGTTGAGAATAAGATAGTAATGAGTTCAAAAGAGTATGTGAGATATCTTTTCAAAAGTTCTTTAGTAACAGAGTAATGTTAGTAAGAGAAGGTTAATGATCCTATCGTGATAATGGTGGTATGATAATCCTGTCTACGGTTATAAATGAGGAAGAAGAGAATGAGGTTTTACTATGAGAAATAGCTAAATGAGAGCCCTTAGTTGGTTTCGAATAGTAATGCGGGTAAATTCTAGTTGGTATGATCGAGATGACAAGAGTAACCCGTTCCATACCCAGTCCAGCCGTCATTCAAAGACGAATGATTCCAAGGGGGAGATATTGTAACAACCTAGAAATTTTTTGAACTAAGACCTGAACCATCCTTCGTTGTAAGTAGGATTTTACCGAGGAATTTAAAACTTCTTAAGTATTAAGGTCAGGTTACTAGATATAGCACATTGAGTTCCAAAAAGAATTAAAGAGAATTCATTCAAATCATTTCCTAGGTTCTTCTAAGTTATGGGTCAACTTAAAATGAACATAACCTTCAGTACATGATGAGTTAGGTGGCCCATAATATATCAAATGAAAGATCTTGGAATCCTCTTTCAAACTCCACCAAGTTTGCTAATTTTCAAGCTCGTATGAGGGAGATATGCCCGTTTGAAGTCGAGCTGTCCAATTAAGGAAAGCTACCTGAAAATATGAGGGGTATTTTGGTCATTTCCTTACCCAATAATATTTAAGCTTTTTAGCAAGGTTTTAGGAGTCTAAACTGATTAGAATTAGTTTCCTTCATCCCAAAAAGAATTTAGGGTTTTAGAGAGAAGATTCAAGAGGAGAAAAAGTTCAAAGTTTCAAGTGTTCGTTCAAGAAATTCAAGATTTCGCCAAGAACCTAGTTCATTATGGTATGTTTGCTACCATAGTGTTAGCTTCGTTCACCCACATGCTAATCATGAGTTTTTTTTGCGAATCTATCCATAAATATTGAGAAATTTAATTTCTTGATGAGTTCTTGATAAGTGTTCTTGAAGTTTCCTTATCGATTAAGTTTTTATGTAAGATTTTACTTAGGTCAACTTCAAACGACCATATCTCTTAGAATATAAAGAGTTAGGTGGGCCATAATCTATCAAATTAAAGGTATTTGAATCTACTTTCCAACGCCACCAATTTCGCATATATCCAATTTCTGAGTGAAATGTTATGACTATTTTAGTAACCTATACAGTACTGTTACGAATTAGCCGGCGGGAAAATATTAAAAAGGGTTGTTTCTCTTGTTTTTTACCTCCAAGAAAATCCTAAACGATTTTCTTGACTAATAAAAGGCTCAATACAATCAGATTTTCATCTTTTAATCCACCATTCTCTTCTCTCTCAAATTCTAAGGCAAAACCCTAAGAAAAAATAAAAGTAGAAGACTCCATTCAAGATTCTTTCAATCTTTTTCAATATTCTTCCAATCTTTTTCAGGATTCTTATTCAAGGTAAGTTTTTCTCCAAGAATTCCATTTTTTTAACTCAAATTCCTCCATAAAATTATGAATCACTAATGAAAATCATAATTCTTGGCCATAGAGATTTCAAGAAACTAATTCAACAATCTCAAGAAAGGTTTTCTTGATCGTTTGCCTTCAAGCTAGGGTTTCAAGTCTTCTAGTCAAGTTCTTCTTCAAGATTCTTCAATTCTTTCAGGTATGTAAGACTATCATAGTGTTGGACTAGTCCGTCCTCATGCCCTACATCTACTTTCAGATTAGTAAAAGAGTAATCTAGGATACTTTTCCTAGATTTGAGTATTCTTGAGATAATTTAATTTTGAGTTCTTGAGTTCATGTTTCTTTTAAAAGTTCTATTACTAATTATCGAATTTCTATATTGTTATTGAGATCCTTTATATCATGCATCATAACTCTTGAATTCATAATTCAAATTCAAGAAAGAGTTAAGAGTAGAGTTCAAGAAAGTCTTTGAGTTCAATTGTGAATCCTTTGACATCGACTGTCAATTTGAGCTTAGTTTTGAGGAAGTAAGTATGAGTCGAGCAGTATTGAGATGAGAGGTATCATTAAGTCCTTGAGTTTAGTAGTTCATGCCCATAATTCCGCATGAACCCTCCGAGTCGAGCATTCTTCAGATGAGTAGTGTCATTGACTCTTTGAGTTCTGGAGTTGTTGAGATCCAAGTATTGAGTTCTATGCATGGTTATTGAAAACCTTGAATTGAGTCGTTCACGTCCATAATTCGGCACGAACCATATTTTAAGAAGTCTTTTTACAAATTATTTTAAAACTTGTTATAATGACTGGAGCACTAAGTTGAGGAAGAGTAGAGCTGAGTTCATTTTCTTAAAAATAATATATGGGAACTAAGTATTCCCTAGAGTTAATGTTTTTACATTTAAGACGAGAGGAAACTGAGATTTCCAAAAGAGTTTTGAGCAGTTTTAGTATCATCTCTTTTAAGAGAAAGATTTTTTAGTAATAATCTCAAAACACAGAAAGAGTTCTATTTTTAAACATATGAGCTAGTTACATTTTGGGAGTAGTATTGAGCATTGATATGGGGACGAGTTTGAGTTCAGATAATTCAAAGTCTCCATAAACCGTGTAGCCAACATATGTAGAAAAGGGTCTCACTTTTTAGATGATTCCTTAATGCTTTTTAGCATAGACTAGTGGATTCACTTAGTGAGTATGCTCTATACCCCGACAAAGTATAGGAAGGCCCTGGTAGCGTGCGGCAAGACGGTGTATCATCACATAGCTCATTGTGATGGGTGCCAGTTAGAGAAACTCCATAGAGATATTTTGTATTCTTGTATACACATAATTTTCTTTGAATTTTCATATACAAGCAAAGTTTATCTTGTATCCCTGCATACAAACTGAGTTGCTTTCTAATGTTTAAAAGCTTTCCATATATTGCATATGTATTGTTGCTTTATATTGAGTTGAGTATCCAGAGTTGAGTACCCAGAGTCGAGTATCTTATTATTGAGTTGAGTCTGATTTCACTGAGTCAAATATCTTATCATATAGTTGAACTATGTTTATTTGAGTCGAGTTGAGTTGAGTGAGTTGAGAAGAGTTAATTATATATGTTTCTATTCCACCAGTTCAAGCTTATGTTATGCTTTAGAATTCCCCTTACATGCTCGTACATTCCACGTACTGAGCCTTTTGGCCTGCATCATTTCATGATGCATATAAAGTTATTCAGGATCATCAACAGGCGTTTCGTTGGTACCACTTATAGTTCCAGTTAGCTATGGTGAGCCTCCCTGCTTCTGAAGGATTTCATTTACTTTTCAGTTTCTCAGGATATCGTGGGTCTTGTACCGACTCCCATCTTTGTCATTTAGAGGCTTCATAGATAGACAATAGAGTTTTATAAGTCTATTAATTTATTTTGTTAAATGTTTTCAAGACTTAAGTTGTCTATTTATGGCGAGTTGAATATATTATTCTTATTCAGAGTTATCTATTCAGTATTGTTCAAATTATTTTAAAGTTGAGTATTTGAAGTGAATTTAGTTTTGAAGCTTTTGTATGTTTGAGTTAGTCTTCAGCTTGTAGCCAGCCATGATGAGGGTTCGCTTGGGGACCAGCAATGTTTCTCGAGTGCCGACCACATCCAGGATGTAGGCTCGGGACGTGACAAACTTGGTATTAGAGCACAAAGTCAAGAGTCCTAGAGTGTCTATGAAACCGTGTCTGTATAGTCCTAGTTATCAGTGTGAAATGCGCCACATCTATAATTAGGAGGCTGCAACATTTTAGAGCTATCTCACGTCTTTCATACTCTTAATCATGCAATAGAGCTATGTCATAGAGATTTATTCATACTAGTGCATTTCTCAGATTCATTCGACTACCCGTCATACTAGAGGTGGTTGAAAAGAAAATTCAGTCCTTTATCGATAAGTTGCTCTTAGCAAGAGTCTTGAGGAACTCATGAGATTCCAGAGGGGTTTGAGAGAAGCCCATGAGTGAGTTAAGTGTTGAGTTTCAGAGGAATGCACTCATGTTCATATGAATCGTGCGTTGGAGCTAAAAGCAAGTTGTACACTCTTCCCTAAACCTTATTCAGCTGAGACCTTTAAGATGATGGTATGTTTAGAGCTTAGGTAGTATTAACGCCCTAAAAGATAGTATGAATTACAAAATTATGAGCAGTAGCTGTGAAAGTGCCCAGAGTTAGAGGAAAGTATGCAGAGGTTCAGTAATCTAAGGAAAGAAGATAGTGATGGGGGCAGATTATGTGATTGCAATCATGCACCCAGTCAGTTATAAGTGATGAGTTTCCCTTATGAGTAAAATAAGGAATAATAATGTTGTAGAGAGTTCTAGATAGAAGGAAGAGGAATAATTACTAGTCATGATGAGATAGAGTATATTTTTTTTAAACCAGAATAGAGTTGATGTTAATGTGCCATCGTGTTAGAGAAGACTAAATTCATATGTTGAATAATCGAGCAGAGTATTCATTAGGTGGTAGACCCAAGCTAGGCTTATGGATTTTGAAGGGGAAACCCCATTGTATTCAGAGGATGATAGAACTATTTGAGAGATAATGCGCAGTAAGTGAGTAAGTAGTACCTAAGTTGTGAAGTCGAATATGATGGTAATTTGTGATTATGGAGACTAAGTGGTAAGGATTGACTACTTGTCATAAGGTCCTAGTGGACGAGTGTTTCCAAATTTGCATCCAGTAGTTGTAAGTTAGTATAGTAAGCGAGTAATCATATTGATATTCGGGTTTCGTAATAAACATTAAGCTTGAATTTGAGATAAGTGTCTTGATCAAAAGGATGGTAACATGAGGGTGATGATGTTGTCTTGAGTTTGAACTAGAAAACCTGACATAGAGTAGGAGAGGAATTTAGGTGAGTCACAAGAGTAAAACGAGCATTACGAGGTGTACCGAGAGGGTATGTAATCAGAAGAGGTTAACAAAAACACCTTAGAAAGAAGTCTTAGTACCTGCTTATGGAGAGTTTGGTAGTTATGAGATAATCTTCTTTCGAGTGTTAGAGTAAAAGAGGATGTAAACTAGTTAGAGATGTTGGAATAGGTCCATAGCCTTCAAGTGTCAGCTTTAGACCTAAGGGGAAGATGATAAGATTGGAAATCAAGTTATGTGTTGAGAATAAGATAGTAATGAGTTCAAAAGAGTATACGAGATATCTTTTCAGAGGTTCTTTTAGTAACAGAGTAATGTTAGAAAGAGAAGGTTAATGATCCTATCGTGATAATGGTGGTATGATAATCCTGTCTACGGTTATAAATGAGGAGGAAGAAGAGAATGAGGTTTTACTATGAGTAATAGCTAAATGAGAGCCCTTAGTTGGTTTCAAATAGTAATGCGGGCAAATTCTAGTTGGTATGATAAAGATGATAAGAGTAACCCTGTTCCATACCCAGTCCAACCGTCATTCAAGGACGAATGATTCCAAGGGGGAGATATTGTAACACCCCAGAAATTTTTTGAACTAAGACCCGAACCATCCTTCGTTGTAAGTAGGATTTTACTGAGGAATTTAAAATTTCTTAAGTAATAAGGTCAGGTCACTAGATATATCACCTTGAGTTCCAAAAAGAATTAAAGAGAATTCATTCATTCCTATGTTCTTCTTAGTTTTGGGTTAACTTAAAATGACCATAACCTTCAGTACATGATGAGTTAGGTGACCCATAATGTATCAAATGAAAGGTCTTGGAATCCTCTGTCCAATGCCACTAAGTTTGCTAATTTTCGAGCTCGTATAAGGGAGATATGCTTGTTTGAATTCGGGCTGTCCAATTAAGGAAAGCTACCCGAAAATATGAGGGGTATTTTGGTCTTTTTCTTACCCAATCAGATTTAAGCATTTTTAGTAAGGTTTTAGGAGTCTAAACTGATTAGAATTAGTTTCATTCATCCCCAAAAGCATTTAGGGTTTTCGAGAGAAGATTCAAGAGGGGAAAAAGTTCAAAGTTTCAAGCGTTCGTTCAAGAAATTCAAGATTTCGCCAAGAACATATTTCTTTGAGGTATGTAAGCTTCCATAGTGTTGGGTTTGTTCACCCACACACCAAGCATGAGTTTCTTTTGCGAATCTATCCATAAATATTGAGAAATTTAATTTCTTGATGAGTTCTTGATAAGTATTCTTGAAGTTTCCTTATTGATTAAGTTTTGATGTAAGATTCTACTTGGGTCAACTTCAAACGACCATATCTCTTAGAATATAAAGAGTTACGTGGGCCATAATCTATCAAATTAAAGGTATTTAAATCTACTTTCTAACGCCACAAATTTCCCATCAATCCAATTTCTAAGTAAAAAGGTTATGACTATTGTTGTAACCTATACAGTGCTGTTACGAATTAGCCGACGGAAAAATATTAAAAAGGGTTGTTTTTATTTTTTTTACCTCCAAGAAAACTCTAAACGAATTTCTTGACTAATAAAAGGCTCCAAACAATCAGATTTTTATCTTTTAATCCATCATTCTCTTTTCTCTCAAACCCTAAGACAAAACCCTAAGAAAATAAAAATAAAGTAGAAGACTCCATTCAAGATTCTTTCAATCTTTTTTAAGATTCTTCCAATCTTTTTCAAGATTCTTCTTCAAGGTAAGTTTTTCTCCAAGAATTCCATTTTTTTCAACTCTAATTCCTCCATACAATTATTAATCACTGATAAAAATCATAATTCTTGGCCATAGAGATTTCAAGAAACTAATTCAAGAATCTCAAAAAAGATTTTCTTGATCGTTTAACTTAAAGCTAGGGTTTCAAGTCTTCTAATCAAGTTCTTCTTCAAGATTATTCAAAAATGTTTAAGAACCTTGTTCTTTCAGGTATGTAAGGCTATCATAGTGTTGGACTAGTTCGTGCTCACGCCCTACATCTACTTCCAGATCAGTAAAAGAGTAATCTAGGATACTTTTCCTAGATTTGAGTATTCTTGAGATAAGTTGATTTTGAGTTCTTGAGTTCATTTTTCTTCTAAAAGTTCTATTCCTAATTATAGAATTGCTATATTGTTATTGAGATCCTTCATATCATGAATCATAACTCTTGAACATAATTCAAATTCAATAAAGAATTAAGAGTAGAGTTTAAGAAAGTCTTTGTGTTCATTTGTGAATCCTTTGAGATCAACTGTCGATTTGAGGTAAGTTTTGAGGAAGTAAGTATGAGTCGAGCAGTCTTGAGATGAGAGGTATCATTGAGTCCTTGAGTTGAGTAGTTCATGCCCATAATTCTTCATGAACCCTCCGAGTCGAGCATTCTTCAGATGAGCAGTGTCATTGACTCCTTGAGTTCTGGAGTTGTTGTGTTCCAATTATTGAGTTCTATACATGGTTATTGAAAACCTTGAATTGAGTCATTCACGTCCATAATTCGGCATGAACCCTATTTTAAGAAGCCTCTTTACAAATTGTTTTAAAACTTGTTTTAAAGACCTGAGCACTAAGTTGAGGATGAGTAGAGCTGAGTTCATTTTCTTAAAAATGATATATGGGAACTAAGTATTCCCAAGAGTAAATATTTTTACATTTAAGATGAGAGGAAACTGAGATTTCCAAAAGAGTTTTGAGCAGTTTTAGTACCATCTCTTTTAAGAGAAAGATTTTTTAGTAATAATCTCAAAACACAGAAAGAGTTATGTTTTTAAACATATGAGCTAGTTACAATTTGGGAGTAGTATTGAGCACCGATATGGGGATGAGTTTGAGTTCAGATAATTCAAAGTTTCCATAAACCGTGTAGCCAGCATGGGTAGAAAAGGGTCATAATTTTTAGATGATTCCTTAATGCCTTTTAGCATAGACTAGTGGATGCACTTAGTGAGCATGTTGTATACCTCGACAAAGTATAGGACGGCCCTGGCATCGTGCGACAAGATGTTGTATCATCACATAGCTCATAGTGATGAGTGTCGGTTAGAGAAACTTCCACAAAGATATTTTGTATTCTTATATACACATAGTTTACTTTGAATTTTCATATACAAACAGAGTTTATCTTATATCCCAGCATACAAACTGAGTTGCTTTCTACTGTTTAAAAGCTTTCCATATATTGCATATGTATCGTTGCTTTATATTGAGTTGAGTATCCAAAGTTGAGTACCCAGAGTCGAGTATCTTATTATTGAGTTGAGCCTTATTTCACTGAGTTGAATATATTATCATTGAGTTGAACCATGTTTCTTTGAGTCGAGTTAAGATGAGTGAGTTGAGAAGAGGTAAGTATATATGTTTCTATTCCACCAGTTCAAGCGTATGTTATGCTTTAGAATTCCCCTTACATGCTCGTACATTCCACGTACTGAGCCATTTGGCCTGCATCATTTCATGATGCAGATACAAGTATTCAGGATCATTAACAGGCGTTTCGTTGGTACCACTTACCGTTCCAGTTAGCTATGGTGAGCCTTCTTGCTTCTGGAGGATTTCATTTACTTTTCAGTTTCGTCTGGATGTCGTGAGTCTTATCCCGACTCCCATCTTTTTCATTTAGAGGCTTCATAGATAGACAATAGAGTTTCAGAAGTTTGTTCATTTATTTTTTTAAATGTTTTCAAGATCTAAGTTGCCTATTTATGGCGAGTTGAATATATTATTCTTATTCAGAGTTATCTATTCAGTATTGTTCAGATTATTTTAAAGTTGAGTATTTGAAGTGAATTCAGTTTTGAAGCTTTTGTATGCTTGAGTTAGTCTTCCGATTGTAGTCAGCCAGGGTGAGGGTTCGCTCTGGGACCATCAATGATTCTCGAGTGCCAGCCACGTTCAGGGTGTAGGCTTGGAACGTGACAGTTAACCAGGATGAGGGTTCACTTGAGCGCCAACAATGGTTCTCAAGTGCCGGCCACGTCCAGGGTTTAGGCTCATGTTGTGACATATGTCCTATTTGAGGGTGGACGAACCCATTATATCCTATTTTAGGGTGGATGGACCCAATGTGTTTTATTTTAGGGTCGTACCCAACATATCCTATTTTAGGGTGGATTGACCCAATGTGTCCTATTTTAGGGTGGACGAACCAATATGTAACACCTTGGAAAAATTTTGAGCTAAGACTTGAACCATTATTCGGTGTGAGTAGGATTTTATCGAGGAATTTAAATTTTCTTAAGTGTTAAGGTCACTAGATGTAGCACCTTGAGTTCCAAAAAGAACTAAAGAGAATTCATTCAAGTTACTCGTAAGTTCTTTTATGTTTTGGGTCAACTTTAAACGACCATAACTTTAAGTATAGGATGAGTTAGGTGGCGCATAAAATATCAAATAAAAGGGCTTTGGATCCTCTTTATAACGCCACCGATTTTGCTAAGTTTTGATTTCAGATGAGTGAGATATGCCCGTTTGAAGGTATCCTGCCCAGTTAAGGAAAGTTACCCAAAATTATGAACGGTATTTTGGTCTTTTCCTTACCCCTTCAGCTTAAAAACGTTTTTAGTAATAATTTAGGGGTCTAAAATGATTTGGGTCAGTTTCATAATTCTAAATCATGTCTAGAGTTTTAGAGAGAAGGTTCAAGATAAGAAAAAGTTCAAGGTTTCAAGCGTTCGTTAAAGAAATTCAAGATTTCACCAAGAACCTAGTTCTTTGAGGTATGTAAGCTCTCATAGTGTTGGGTTCGTTCACCCACACGCCAATCATCTGATTTTTATTCCGAAATTTCATTCTTGAGGTTGAATAATTTAAGTTCTTGAAGAGTTCTTGATGTTTTAGCTTCATTCCTTGTTAATGAGGTCTCGTTGAGTTATTGAGGTGAGGATCTTGTGAATGAGTGATTGTTTTGGTAGGTGTTGATTGGGGTTCCGACCTAAGTGTGTTTAGTATATGAATTTAGAAGAATTTAGAGGAAATCATTCGAGTTTAGACGAGGTAGGACTGGAAAATTGAAGTGGCAATTCGTCGAGTTTTTCTGGAATATGGGTGGCGTGGCGCGCCTTTATTGCGCCTGAGGGGCTGGTGCCCTACGCCTGCAGTGCGTCCCAGACCAGCCTTAGTCAACTGAGGGCTGGCGCGGTGGGCCACTGCTGCGCTTGAGACGTCAGGTCCTTTCCGCCTCCGTTCTTCGTTCTGTAAGCATTCTTTCAAAATATGTCTTCGCTCTCTTACTGATTTTTACTATCCAAACTACATCTAATCATCAAGAAATCCTATATATCAAATCATGATCCTTGAATTCATAATTCAAATTCAAGGAAGAGTTAAGAGTAAAGTTTGAAAAAGTCCCTTTGAGTCTTTTCGAGGAGTCTTCTACAATTACTTACAAGTTGTTTCAAGACTTGAGTAAGTGAGTAAGAGAATGAGGACAATGTATTCATGAGTTTACTTTATCATTGAGATCCTTGAGTAGAGTCGTTCATGCCCATAAATTCCGTATGAACTCCATAATTTGAGTGTCTTTGAGAGGAGTAGTATCTTCAAGTTCTAAGTCTCGAGTATTGAGTTCCTAACCCTTTTGAGATATATTCCTAATCATGAGACTACTACATGTTACCCATGAAGTTCTTGAGTTGAGTTGTTCTGCATGAACCCTTTGAGTCAAGCATTCTTGAGATGAGTAGTATCATTGAGTTCTTGAGTTCTGGAGTTGTTGAGTTTCGAGTATTGAGTTCTACGTATGGTTATTGAAACCTTGAATTGAGTCGTTCATGTTCATAATATGAATTAGATCAACCCTTAGATATTTTAACTTGGACATTGTCTTATCTGAAAAAAATTTGAAATGCTTTTCACGTGAAAGATATGAAAAAAAAGGTTTTTAAGAACATGATTTCAAACTCTAATTAAAGTGTTCACAAGTCAAGTTAAAAAAATTATTAAACTTTTAGCCACTTTGTTTGCCACTTTGTCTATCTCTCAGTCATGGAGGTTCCTCCTTAGGAACGAATTTCGTCCTTGTCTAGTCCACATTGTGGCCACAGTTTCCTCCTTGGGAACAAATTTCATCCTCATCTAGTCCACATTGTAGCAACAGTGGCTTGTTGATGTTGGCATAAAATAAACAATTCAGGATGCAATTGTTTCACAGGAACTGCCCCATCCACCCTTATACTCTATATTATTTCAATAAAACAAACACTTGAACTTCTCATCTCGATTATGTACTTTCCATTAAAAAGACTAGTTTTAATTGAGTTAAATATTATTTACATCATAGTACATAGAGTACATGAACAAGGATACATGAACCAGGATAATAAACCAAAACAAGTACAAAAGTATCTTAAGTCATTCCACAAAAATAAATAGTATACTCTTTAGTTTCAATTTGTTTATTTAGTTTTACTTGATACAAAATTTTAAAAAATAAACCATAATTCTCAAATTTATAGTCAATTAAAAATATATCAAAATATTATTTAATATCATAATCTTAAAATAAATAAATAAATGAAATAATAGAAATAAAAAGTGAAAAGAGCAGAGAGAACAGTGTCACCATACCATAGCACAATACAACGATCCTCCAAACTTGCAAGTAGAAACACACTTGTTTTAAAGTCAAAAGTTCACACACACTATAACCTCTATTTATACTCTAAATATATCACTACTACTACTCTCATCCACAGTTCAACTCTCAAAAATGGAAGAGAAACTCATTTCAATTCTCTTCTTCTTCACCATTTCTGTTGCGGCTCATTCTCTTCAATATCAAATACTTACCCTAAATTACCTCCCTCAATTTCAATCCCTCTCATGGGATTCCAATGAGTTCGAACAACAACTATCTTCTGATAATGAAAACACTATTTATGTACAATTACACCATGTCGACTTACTTTCACCTTCATCCTTCAATGCTACTCCACATACATTGTTCAAACTCCGCCTCCAACGCGATGCCATTAGAGCTAAATCCCTTTCCCTACCAGTAAAGATTTCAGCAGCTCTATTATCTTCGGTCTTTCACAGGGTAGCGTCGAGTATTTTACTCGTATCGGAAAAGGTATGCCTACTAATACATTTACTTAGTTCTCGATACTGGAAGTGACATTGTTTGGATCCAATGTTTTGTTATGATATCAATCCTAGCTTATAAAATGTTGTTGTCAAGATTCGAACTAGGGAAAGAGTATAAGCCATTAACAGTGAAATTAAAAGATTGAAGGGTCGAGATTCATTTCATTTAAATAAAGCTGAAGGGACGAGATCGTGCCATATGAACAAATGGTTATATATACACATCACAGAGGAGAGAGAGGGCTAACTGAAATCTGGTAATCTTCAACCCCTCCTCGTGCTTTCTTCTTCCTCTCAAGTTCTTTCTCTTCTCATCTAAATCTGATCCTCTTCTCTTCTTATTCTTCTGCAAATCAAATCTCAAATATGGAGCTCACTATAGATAGTTTCTTTTTCTAGCTAGAATTTCCTTGTTCAATTAAGTATCATTTCTCTGTTTTTGATAAATCATAGAAAATTCCCCAAAAAAGTGTCGAGTTGATTGTTTAAATTTTGCATTTGAATTTTGATCTCGATTGTGATCATAACAATTAGTATCAGAGCATCGATTGTGCGACTTGTGGATAAGAAATGGCAGAAGGGACTCGCTAGAAGGTAACTGAGGACAAGCTCACTCATCATGAAGAAATTTTGACAGATCTGCTGAGTTCTCAACAAGAGGCACGTAATACGCAAGTCGGAATTCAAGGCACGTTGGAGCTCATTCTAGACAAGCTGGGTGCATTAGAAAAAAGCTCTTGCTGGTCCAAACATTGGAGGAGGATTACTTCCAATTCCAACTTAGGATAATAGAAATTGGCCCCAACAACCTCCTATCCTGCCATCGAAATGGGATTTGCCCTCTTTTGAAGGTGAGGAACCTAAGGTATGGATCCGAAAATGCAAGAAATACTTGTTCAATATAGAATACTTGATGAACAGAAGGTGGAATCTGCTATTTTTTTATTTGAATGGATTGGCTGAGGTATGGTATCAGTCGTTGGTGTTGAGTAGAGGGCTAGTGACTTGGATCGAGTTCAAGAAGGAACTGATGAGTCGTTTTGGTGACATACTGGTGGAAGATATGGTTGAGGAATTTAATAAATTGAGCCAAGTAGGTTCTGTTGATGAATTCCTTGGGAGACTTGAGGACCTTAAGGCTCAGATGCTCATTCAAAATCTTGTACTAAATGAAGCTCACTTCCTATCTAGTTTCATAGGAGCATTGAAAGAGGAAATCAGGTTTGCTGTCAAGCTGTTTAAACCTACTACATTGAAGATAGCGATTGAAAAGGCTAGGATGCATGAGCTAGCTATTGAAGCTGCTCAAAAGGGGAACAAGACAAGTACTAGATCTACTCAGCCTGTGACTAATACGATTGTAAACTGAGGGCCTGCTAACGGTGTTGTTAAGAATACTACATTCTGACTCAGCCCGGTGGTGTATGAGTATAGGAAAACCAATCATTTGTGCTTCAGGTGTGGAGAAAAGTATGGGCCTGGTCATGTATGCAAAAAGAGGACTCTAAATTGTTTGATACGGGAAATAGAGGCTGAAATTGACATGAACGAAATTAACATTTCCTAAGAAGAAGATGAACCACCTGATGTGATGATAGAAGGAGTAATAGAACATGAGATTCAACAAGATGTGTGCCTAAATTCTTTGACAGATCATAATCAAGATGAAGACACTATTCTAGTGGGTGGTACTATGAAGAAGAGGCAACTATCTATATTGATTGATTCAGGTAGTACTCATAGCTTCATAGATGAGCACACCGTCCAAGCTACAGGGCATCAATCACCCATTGCCCTCTTTTGAGAGTGACTGTGGCTGATGGAAACTATGTGATGTGCACCCATTGCAAAGGTTTTTTGTGGAAAATTCAGGGGCGAACATTTATGGAAGACCTACTCATCATTCCTTTAGGAGGTTGTGATTTGGTACTTGGTAATGACTGGATGAAAAAGCACAACCCCACTACGTTTGATAGTGAAAAAAGATGTGTCATTATCGGAAGGAAGCCTAAAAAACTAGTTTTGCCAGCTCTAGTAGAAGGCAGTTTAAAGATTGTCACGCCCGAACTACCCCCAGGACGCAGACACGGGACCTAGGATCACGAGTGACTCCAAGCTAACCCTGAGATGACATATCATAAGCATACTAAAAGATTTCTGAATAAAATATACCATGCGGAAGCTTAAAATCACAACTAACTGGAAGTGGAGAATACCCAATACTGATCTGAATATATAAACTGAATAAGAGTTTTAATTATACTGAAAAATCAAACTCAACTAAAGTTTAATCTAAACTATGTCTAAAATAAGCCTCTAACTGACTAGAGATTCTAGGACATGCCCCCAGCTAACTCTAGTAAAACTGAAACTAAACTGAAAGACAGAAATAGGAAACATGTCTATCGTCCTCGAAGAATGAGGACTCACCACTGAAGCTGCTAAAATAGATATCGGAAACCGATCTATGCGTGATCTGGATGATGAGAACCTGGACCTACATCACGAGAAGATGTAGCGTAGAGTATGCATCAGTACTTGAAAGGTACTGAGCATGCGGGATAGAGTAAAGCTGAACAATATAAACATAACTGAACAAAGCATATAATTGAGCAATCATATAAGATAAGCATGATACTATATTGGAAATACTGAACATGAACTAACTGAATGCAATGACCAAGTCTATAACATGCTGAGACTGAAATCTGATTGTAACTGATAACATGGTCAATGCAATAGAATCTGACTGTGAGGGAGCTACTAATAACCGACATAAAACAACATGAGATAAATGTGGAGTCCGATGGATACGCCCAATCGAGAGGACCCAATATACCCTGCCAGAGGTATAGAGGCATGACTGGCGTGATCACTAAAATGATGCCCACAAAGGGGACTTACAACCTACGGGGCACGTAGTTTTGGGACTTGAGGGGGATTGATCCTAGTCCAACTCGGTATTAAGTCTACTTCCACTGATTATGTAAATAACACATTATGACTGAATTTCTGTAATACTGGATAGCTCAAAATACTGACATGCAAAATCTGAGAATGCAACATTAATGTACTGATAATGAAACATTCAAATCTGAGGCATGTATATCTGAAATAACTGACCTAGCATGTGTAATTCATGAACTAAAAGAACTACATAGCTAGGGTTCTGATTTTACGAAAGCATCCACGCAAAACAATACTAAAATCATGATAATCTGATTAGGAACATTAAAGTAACTAATTCATAATGATCTACTGAAATTCTAGAAACCCTAGGTCTAGGTAATATGAAGGGAATCAAGAATTCGACTAAATTTTAGGGACCTAATGGGTGGAAGGAACCCACTAGTGAAATTCCACATACCTGGTGACAAATTCCACGGAGAAATCTTTCGATTTCAGGCTAGAACTGATGAAAACCGTGCTGCGTTTCGGAACTAGGGCTGGTCAACTTCTTCTCCTCTATTTCTCTAGTTTGATCGATTTCTTGGTGAATGATTTGACTAGGGTAAGTTCAAATTATGTTACTAGGCTTAAACTGACCAAAACTACATAGTTTAGGGGGTTAAACGACGTAGTTTAGGGGTCTAGCGCATAAGGAAAAGACCAAATGACCCCTGACTTAAAAAGCTATCGGGGCCACCGACGGGACTGACCGACGGACCGTGGATGGACCGACGTTCTGTGATGGTCAGCCGTCGTTCGATGTCTGGGACTGAAATTGGGAGGGTTGACTTACGGCCCTGGACCATGAACCGTAGGTCAGACCTACGTTTCGTAGGTCCCGGTGTGGGTCGACACTTAGCCAATTTTTCTGAGGGTTCTTGGGAAGGGTCGCAGGTGGACATCCACGGACCACCAGCATGGTCCGTGGGTGGCAACTGTGGGTTGCACCTGCAACTTTTGGAAATCTGCATTTTGGTCTGTTTTCGGATACAGGGTGTTACATTATGTGCCCCTTCGGAATATTCATCCTCGAATGAAGACTAAACTAGCTAACGATGGAGGAAAAATGTTGCAAACCCCACCACAAATTTCTAGAAACTGATTTCTGACTGAACTGAGTTCCAAGGACATGCAAATACGCTTAAAATGCAAGTAAAAACTGAAGGAATATGATTCTAATATTGAATCTGTGCATAATCGACTGAAAAACTGGAGAGGAAATATTACCTCAAGCTGGAATGGAATAGGAAGGACAGAGATGAGGATACTTGGCCTTCATGGCTGCTCCTGCTTCCCAAGGAGCTCCCTCTATGGACTGACTCCTCCACAAAACCTTAACTGAAGCAACTTCTTTGTTTCTCAACCTTCTAACCTGACGATCAAGAATCTCAACTGGCACATCCTCATACGTGAGACTATCTTTCACAGCCACACTCTCTAAAGGTACTATGGATGCTGGATCACCCACACACTTCTTCAACAACGAAACGTGAAAGACCGGATGCACTGCTGCTAGTTCTGCTGTTTGATTGATTTCTTGGTGAATGATTTGACTAGGGTAAGTTCTAATTAAGTTACTAGGCTTAAACTGACCAAAACTACGTAGTTTAGGGGGTTAAACGACGTAGTTTAGGGGTCCAGCGCATAAGGAAAAGACCAAACGACCCTTGACTTAAAAAGCTGTCAGGGCCACCGACGGGACTGACTGACGGACCGTGGATGGACCGGCGGTTCGTGCTGGTCAGCCGTCGTTCAACGTCTGGGACTAAAATTGGGAGGCCTAACCTACGGCCCTGGACCACAGACAGTGGTCTCACCTACGGTCCCGACGTGGGTCGACACTTAGCCAATTTTTCTGAGGGTTCTGGGAAAGGGTCGCAGGTGCCCATCCACGGACCACCAGCACGGGGTGTGGGTGTCAACCGTGAGTTGCACCTGTAACTTTTGGAAATCTACATTTTGGTCTGTTTTCGGATACGGGGTGTCACAAATATGCTCAGTAGAGGTTCCATGAGTCGAATGCTGAGGAAAGTACATGCTCTTATTGCTCACTTGTTCATGATGAGCATGATGGCGAATGCGAGTGAAGAACCTCTTGATATTGTAGTACAAGAGGTGATAGATCAGTATGCCTAGGTATTTGATGAACCTAAATCCCTACCACCTATGAGATCATTAGATCATGCTATTCCACTAAAGTCTGGGGCCATGCTAGTTAGTTTGAGACCTTATAGATACAATTACAACCAGAAAGACAAGTTAGAGAAACAAGTAAAGGAGATGCTTACCAGTGGAGTGATTCAGCCTAGTCAATCTCCCTTCTCTTTACCAGCCCTACAAGTTAAGAAGAAGGACGGTACTTAGAGATTTTGTGTTAATTATAGGGGCCTTAATGACATCATCATTAAGGATAAGTACCCAATCCCTATAGTGGATGATCTCTTAGATGATTTGTGTGGTGCAGTAATTTCTCCAAGGTTGATCTCAGGGCAGGCTACCATCAGATAAGGATGAAAGGGGAGGATGTGTTCAAGACTGCTTTCAGGACTCATGCAGGACATTATGAGTTTAGGGTGATGCCTTTTGGTCTCACCAATGCTCCAGCTACCTTCCAAGCCCTTATGAACCAGGTTTTCCAACCTTTCTTGCAAAAAATTGTCTTAGTGTTTTTTGATGATATACTTGTGTATAGTCTAACAATAAATGATCATGTGCAACACTTGAAAGTTGTGTTTGAGATTCTCAAATGACATTCACCCTATGCTAAGAGAACGAACTGTTCATTTGGCCAACCACAAGTGGAGTACTTGAGGCATGTTATTACCAGGGAAGGTGTAGCTATTGATCCTCAAAGAATTAGAGCCATGGTCGAGTGGCCTAGACCAAAACCACTCAAAGCACTTAGAGGATTCCATGTTCATACTGGCTACTACAGAAAGTATGTTCTTAATTATGGTACTATCAGTAGGCCCCGCACTGATTTATTAAAGAAGGATGCCTTCAAATGGAATCCAGAGGCAGGACTAGCATTTGAAGCCCTTAAGACAGCTATGAGCACTACACTTGTGGTCGCACTTCCTGACTATTCACAGGAGTTTGTCCTTGAGACTGATGACAGTCATGGAGGCATTGGTGCAGTACTTATGTAGAAGGGGAGACCAATTGCTTATTTTAGTAAGGTGTTGGCACCCAAGAACCGAGTTAAGTCTATTTATGAGAAGGCGTACATGGATTTGTTAAGTGATGTGGATAAGTGGAGACATTATCTCCAGTTCAGTGATTTGGACGGCGAAAGGTGACAAAAGGTGACAAGGACCTGCCTCGCCTCGCAGCGAGGTGCTCGCCTTTTTGAATTGAGGCGCCAATTAATACCAAAAATTAAAAATATTTAATTGCATATATAAATTTCCAAAATCTCAATAGCAATAACATATATTAGCAAATATTTCAATTGAAAAACTAATAATAGATAATAAAAGTCTAGAACTTTAACGACCCAATAATTCAAAAGACAATTGACAAGCAATACTAAAACTCTAAAAGTCTATTCTTCTTCAAAATTATCCAACTCTTGAAGATCAACATCCTCTACATCATGATTATATTGCTCCTCATCTTCTTCCTCATCAGATTCTTCATCAATTAGTGTCCGAGTCCTACTTGAAGTTGAACTTGAAGATATAGTTTCTACTCATTTTCCCTTATCAAGTGCTCTTGATCTTGAAGAAAGTACCCTAAGATGATAGATACTCTCGTCAGCTCCAATTGTCGTAGCAACACTACCCCAAGTAAGATCACCTTCCTCATATACTATTTCATCTTCTTGATCTTCGGGGCATCCAACTAACCATTCATTTGAATCATCAATGTTATCCAAGAGAATTGGATCAATGTTATCACGAGCATTATAACGGCGTTTCAATGTTCTATTGTACTTAATGTACACTAGATCATTGAGACGCGATAGTGTAAGCCTATTCCTCTTTTTGGAATGAATCTGCGCATAAGTTATAGATATAAACTAATAGATACTGATAATAATATAATATGGAAATTTGGATATAAAATATTTTTCTTACGTGTTCAAGCACACTCCAATTTCGCTCACATCCAGATGAGCTACAAGTTAGGCTTAATACTTTCATGGCAAACTTTTGCAAGTTTGGTGTTTGACTACCAAATAGTGACCACCATTCAACTATAATAAAATAATTTTAAAGGTTAATAAGTATAAATAAGTCAAATAATTTAAGTAAGAGCTAATTCAACTCACTTACCCGGTGACCTTGTGTCTTTGGCTCTTTTAGCCTGACCACGACCAAATAGTCCATCTGCCATTTTGTACTTAGGAAGCTCAGCAACTAGTAAATCTTGTATTGATGTATCGGGGTTCATCTTCTCAACACATGCATAATACTCCTCCCACAGACTAGTTAGTAAAGTGACCTCTTCTTGAGCTTTATAAAACAATCCTGGGTTCAAAATATGGCCTGCAACATGCAAAGGCCGATGGAGTTGGTTTGACCACCTTGCATCAATAATTTCAACAATTTCTCATATTGCTTCTTAACTCCACGAAAACCCCGCCCGATAGTTTCTTTGGCTCTATCCATTTCTTCATAAATATATCCCATTGCTGATTTTTTCTCCTCATCTACCAAACGAAGTACTGTTGTCAAAGGGCCACAAAATGTAAGTGCCCGAACAATATCACTCCAAAACTGGATAGAAATAAGAAGGTTGGCAACTTCTTTCCCCAAAGTTTCCGTTCAAATTTACTTGAAGTCCATTCGGTTGAGAGGACTAGAATTCTCAAGTTTTTCTTTTGTATGTACATAGCTCTCAAAGTTAAGAAGGCTATTGCAAATCTTGTTTTGGCCGGTTTCACCAAATTTCTTTGCTTGGTGAATTTTCTCATCAAGTTTAACAACAACGACCTTTGACTAATGTAAGAATGGATTTTGATGGCCTTCTTAAAAACTGTTTAAGTAATATTATAGTAATTAGTAGCTAATGAGTATTAAATATTGGCTATAAAGAAAGTTAGAGGGTAGGAGAGTGATATTACCGGAAGCATATGGATTAATCTTGAATATGTCAACAAATATCAAGTTGATGCAATAAGCAGCACATGGAGTCCAATAAATGTGTGGGTATGCACCAATCATCATGCTTCCCGCTTTAACATTCTCACTAGCATTATCGGTAAAAAATTGTACAATATTTCCCGATCCAATTCTTTCAATAGTGCTTTCAAACAAGTTGTACATTTTGGTGGAATCGGTAGATTCATTGCTAGCATCAACAAAACCAAGAAATTCACTACCGATTTGAGAATTCACCAAAATATTGATGATCATTTTACCATTTCGTGCCGTCCATTTGTCCATCATAATGGAACATCCAAATTTTATCCATTGCACTTTATGCTAATCAACAATTTTTTCCACTTTCTTCACCTCTTTTTTTAGGTGAGTAACTCTAACTTCATGGAATGTAGGAGGCTTCATTCCGGGGCCATGTTTTCCTACTGCCTCAATGAACTTATCAAATGATTTGTAATCGACACAATTAAAAGGGAGCCCCGCATCGTACATCCATATTGCAAAAGCACTTACCGCACGCTCTCTTAGAATTTTCTTTGTTTCATCAATTTCTGCTCCGTTTTCAAAGCCTACTTTTTGTTGTGATTTTTGTGGAAAATAGATATTCATAGGGCATTTCGTCACGTTCCGCGCCGTGGATGATGCACCTCCACCTCCACTAGAAGACATATTTTGAGTTTTGGAGGGAGACATCATTTCAGCATATTCATTCATATCATCATCATCATCATCAATATTAACATATTCTTCTGGCTGCCTCACTTGAAATTTCAAAATACTAGCAATTTTATTTATCATATGAGCCCTTATTTCATCTCTAATCTCCGACGGACAAGATGCACATTATTTTACATTTTTGTAGCCACCCACTAAATATTGCTTGTGTCGAGTAATACCACCATTAAAAGTACCATCACAAAAAACACATTTAACTGAATCTTTTGTTGATCTTGAGTACCATAATTCCATTCAATGTCCCTCTTTTTGCTAGCATCCTACGCTATTGAATTCACTATTTGTGGACTATTAATTAGTATAAAACTAAATTAAGTTGGGAAGAAATAATTATAGAAGAATAAAATTATTATTATTTTAAATATAGGCAGTGAGCAGCCTCTGCCTACAACATAACAGAAACAAAGCACTCAGTTCTTATTCACACTAAAAACAGAGGGAGTACTAAAAACAGAGCATCCTGAAAAATAGAAAAGAAGAGAAGAACTACAGTCACGTAAGAGACGAGATATTCGCGAAAAGAAGAGAAGTCTCCAGTCACGTAAGATAAGAGAGAAGTCGTGTAACTCGTACCTGAGCAGCAGTAGCCGTGTAAGTCAAACAACCTGTGAGCAGCAGTCGTCACGATTCGCGAAGGTCGTGTAAGTTTCCAGTCGCAAAATCTAAGGAGAAGAGAAGGAGCAGCAGTCGCGACTTCAAGTTTGCAAAAATACCCCAAAAGAATCCTAATTTGGCTTTTATTATTAAATTTCAGACTTTAAAAAAAAGGGCGACGCCTATTGCATCGCCATACCATGTCGCCAGTCGCCTTTTAGAAGTCGTCGCACCTCGCTGGAAATAGGCGGAGAGGCCTCGCCTCTCCACGCCTTGTCGCCAAAGGCGAAAGGCGCTCGCCTTTAATAACACTGCTCCAGTTCAAGCACTTCGTGGTGCGGACTGACCATCATAACTTAAAGTATCTACTGGAACAAAAGGTAACCTCTGCTATTCAACAGAAGGTTTTAACCAAGATGTTGGGACTTGATCATGAGGTTCAATATAAGAGAGGTGTTGAAAATAGAGTTGCTGATGCCTTGTCTAGGAAACAAGAAAGGTTAGATTCTTTGGATGATCAGGCTACTGGGAATTTAATGGCTACAAGTAGTTGCACTCCAACTTGGATACAAGAGATTATTGGGAGCTATGCAGAGGATGCTTATGTCCAGACATTCTTACACTACTTGCAGTAGATTCTCATGGACCCAATTTATGGCACTACTCAGCTGGTATACTATGAAAGAAAGGACAGGCATATATAGGATCTCATGAAACTCTCAGACAAAAACTCATTTCTTCTTTCCACGACACTCCCCTTGGTGGTCATTCTGGTCAGTTAGGTACATTGAAAAGGCTATCGCAACTTTTCTACTGGCCAAAGATGAAGCTTATGGTTAGTGATTATGTGTCCAGTTGTGATGTATGCCACAGGAATAAAGACGAAAATATGGCTTATCCGGGATTGTTGCAACCCTTACCTGTTCCAAATCAAGCATGGTGCCATATCAGCATGGACTTTGTGGAAGGTCTTCCCAAGTCTAAGTCTAAATGTAACACCCCAAAAATTTCTAAGTTAAAACTCGAACCTTTCTTCATTTACTTGTAGGGTCATATCGGGTGATTCTTAAATTGACCATATGTGTAATGGTAAATTCTTTAGTGTGAGAGTAATTTAGGATATCAATTAAGGTCACTAGAAACTCCTAGCACAAAGTAGAGTTGAAAGTTTCCTTATCGATTAAGTTTTGATGTAAGATTCTACTTGGGTAAACTTCAAATGACCATATCTCTTAGAATATAAGGAGTTACGTGGCCCATAATCTATCAAATTAAATGTATTTGAATCTTCTTTCCAACACCATAAATTTCACGTCAATCCAGTTTTTGAGTAAAAAGTTATGACCATTTTAGTAATCTGATACAGTGCTGTGACGAATTAGCCGACGGGCAAACATTAAAAAGGGACGTTTTTGTCTTTTTACTTCTAAGAAAACTCTAAACAAATTTCTTGACTAATTAAAGACCAAAAAAAATGAGATTTTCATCTCTTAATCTGTCATTCTCTTCCCTCTCAAAGCCTAAGGCAAAGCCTAAGGAAAAATCAAAATAGAAGACTCCATTCAAGATTCTTTCAATCTTTTTCAAGATTCTTCTTCAAGGTATGTTTTTCTCTGAGAATTTCATTCTTTCCAACTCAATTCCTCCATGCAATTATGAATCACTACTGAGAATCCTAATTCTTGGCCATAGAGTTTCAAGAAACTAATTCAAGAAACTAATTCGAAAAGAAAGGGTTTTCTTGATTTTTCTCCTTCAAGCTAGGATTTCAAGGCTTCTAATCAAGCTCTTCTTCAAGATTCTTCAAAGAACATTGTTCTTCCAAGTATGTAAGTCTATCATAGTGTTGGACTAGTTCGTCCTCATGCCCCACATCTACTTTTAAATCAGTAAAAGAGTAATCTAGAATTCTATCCCTAGATTTAAGTATTCTTGAGATAAGTTGATTTTGAGTTCTTGATTCTTTTTGAAATTCTATTCCTAATTATTGAATTTCTATATGTTATGCATTAAGATTCTTGAGTTGATTCATTCATGTCTATATTTCAACATGAACCCTATGAATTGAGTATTCATGAGATGAGTAGTGTCCTTGAGTTCTTGCGTTCTGAGTACTGAGTTTCCATATTGCTATTAAGATCCCTGATTTGAGTCGTTCATGTCCATCATTCCGCATGAACCCTATGAATTGAGTTATAAATTTTGAGAAGCTTTTTAAAGCCAACACTTGAGTTTTAAACTGAGTTTTGAGAAAGAATTTCTAAAACATGATTAGTATGACAATCGAGTATGCCATCAATGTTTAAGCAGTATGGTATCTAGATATACCATCAATGTTTATGCAATATGACTTCCCGAGTCATCAATGATCATATTATAATATTATTTTGAAATATTTTTGAGAAAGAGTTTTCAAATATGAGTATAAGGGGACTATGTATTCTCAGAGGCATCAATTTTTACATTGGTAAAATAGAAACTGAGATTTCTAAATGAGTTATGAGTTCAAAAGTTATTTCAAGAGCAGTTACCTCTTTTAAGAGGGTAGTTTGAGCAATTATCTCAAACCACAGGAAGAGTTATGTTTTTTTTAAACATATGAGAATGAGTATATATTATTGGGAGTAGTATTGAGCACCGATATAGGGGAGAGTTCAGACAACTCACATCCCCCATAAACCATGTATGCCAACATGGATAAAGGGTTATACTTTTTAGATAATTCCTTATTGTTTTTAAGCATAGCTTAGTGGATCCACTTAGTTGAGGATGTCCTACACTCCGGCAAGGTGTAGGACAGTTCTGGCAGCGTGGGTGAGACGTTGTATCAGCACGTAGCTCATAGTGATTGTTGTCGGTTAGAGAATCTCCCAAATAAGGGTGATGAGTTTATTATAGTATTTTCATATACATTTGAGTTATTATCTACTGTTCTAAAAGTTTCATGTATATAGCATCTTTTATTGTTGCTTTCATTTTGTGTTGAGTATCTTGAGTTAAGTTGAGCATCCTGAGTTGAGTTGAGTATCCTTGAGTCAAGTTGAGTATTCTTGAGTCATATTGAGTTGAGACGAGGTAAGTATATCTTCCCTTTTATTTGATCGAGCTTATACTTATGTTGCAGAGTTCCCCTTACATGCTCGTACATTTCATGTACTGACGCCATTTTCCCTGCATCGTTTCATGATGTAGATACAGGTATTCAGGATCATCAACAGGCGTTTCATTGAGGTTATGTGGTATTCCAGTCAGTTGTGGTGAGCCTTCTTGTATTCTAGAGGACTTCACCTTTACCTTATTGTTAGTAGTTTTGAGATGTCGTGGGTCTTGTCCAGATATCCTTCTATAATAGTAGAGGCTTCATAGATAGACAAAGTTGAGGAGTTTTATGTAATTTCTTTCTTTTGAATTGTTTTACAAACTATAAGATATCTTTTGAGTATTTTTCAAACTTTTTAAAGTTGAGTATTTGAGTTTAATGAGATCTGATTCAATTTTAAGCTTTTGTATTCTTGAGTTAGTCTTCCGCTTGTAGTCAGTCAGGATGAGGGTTCGCTTGGAGACCAACATTGGTTCTCGAGTTCCATCCACGTCCATGGTGTAGACTCGGGTTATGACACTAAAGCTGTCATATTAATGGTGGTTGACAGATTCACTAAGTATTCCCACTTCATAGCACTATCGCACCCCTATACTGCCGCCACTATATTGCTTCCATCTTTTGGAAGAGGATATATAGCCTACATGGCACTTCGCAGTCTATTATGACAGATAGGGACAAGGTGTTTCTGAGCAACTTTTGGCGAGATTTATTCAACTTACTGGGCACTCAACTCAATTATAGCTCTGCCTATCACCCTCAAAGTAATAGCAAACTAGAAAGGGATAATAAGTGCTTGGAAAACTACTTAAGATGCATGGTGGCAAGCCTAATCAGTGGAAACAATGGTTATCCGCAGCTGAATGGTGGTATAATACTAATTTTCATACAGGGTTGAACCCTATATTGAGTCATAAATTTTGAGAAGCTTTTTAAAGCCAACACTTGAGTTCTTAAACTGAGTTTTGAGAAAGTAAAGATAAATTTTGAGAAAAAGAGTTTTCTAAATCATGATTAGTATTACAATCGAGTATGTCATCAATTTTTAAGCAGTATGGTATCTAGATATACGATCAATATTTATGCAGTATGACTTCTCGAGTCATCACTGATCATATTATAATATGATTTTGAAATGTTTTTTAGAAAGAGTTTTTAAGTATGAGTATAAGGGGACTATGTATTTCTAGAGGCATCAATTATTACATTGATAAAAGAAACACTGAGATTTCTAAATGAGTTATGAGTTCAAAAGTTATTTCAAGAGAAATTACCTCTTTTAAAAGGGTAGTTTGAGCAATTATCTCAAACCAGAAGAAGAGTTATGTTTTTTAAACATATGAGCATAACTATATATTATTAGGAGTAGTATTGAGCACCGATATGGGGGAGAGTTCAGACAACTCACATCCCCCATAAACCATGTATGCCAACATGGGTAAAGGATCATACTTTTTAGATGATTCCTTATTGATTTTAAGCATAGCTTAGTGGATCCACTTAGTTGAGGTATTGTATACCCCGACAAGGTATAGGACAGTTCTAGCAGCGTGGACGAGATGTTGTATCATAACGTAGCTTATCGTGATGGTTGTCGGTTAGAGAATCTTCCATAAGAGTTAACGCGTATTTTTATATATCACCTATTATGTTGAGTTCAGAGATGAGAAAGTATTTTGTAAAGTTTTAAATGATTTAACTCCTTTATTTCTTTACATTCAGCTTGAGTACATTGTTATCTATTGCAGTCCTTTCTTTCAGTTATTTGTTATTCAACTATATTACATACTCGTACATTCAATGTACTGATGTCATTTGACCTGTATCTTTTAATGATGCAGATACAGGTTCTTAGGTACCTCAACAAGAGTCTGTTGAGATCACTTCATCCGTTCGTCAGCTTTCGAATGAGGTCTCCTTGCTTCCGGAGGACTCCAGTTTTGAGTAGTCGTGGGTCTTGTCCCAACACTCGTCTATATATAGTAGAGGCTTCATAGATAGAAAGTTTTTGAGAGTATTTCAGTTTCAGATATTTTATTTAAAACTTATGTTTCATAGTCAGGATATTCAGCGAAGTTTTGAGATTCAGTAAACTATTTTTAAACGTTTCTTTCAATTTGATGCTTATGTATTCTTGAGTTAGTACTCCGCTTGTAGTCAGTCAGGATGAGGGTTCACTTGGGGACCATCAATGGTTCTCGAGTGCCGGCCACATCCAGGGTGTAGGCTCGGGTCGTGACAAACTTGGTATCAGAGCACAGAGTTCAAATGTCCTAGGGTGTCTATAAAGCCGTGTGAGTAGGATCTTATTTATGGTTGTGAAGACCGCTGTAACACCCCGTAGTTTAGTAGGACAACTAGGGCTAAGTATGAGGGCGAGAAGAGCCAAGGCAAAGGGGCAAGAGCCAAGGCAAAGGGGCAAGGGCCAAGGCTGCCCCAAGCTTACCAAGGCACTGCCCATCTTCATGACCACCACCACGACCAGTGGTGAGGACGAAGGCCCGTGGTGTATTCTGTGGTGCTTGGGCAGTATCTCCCTAAGGGCTGCCTAAGGTTGGCTCATCACCACGAGCCACTTCACGGCCAGTGGTGAAGACCACGGCCCGTGGGAATGCTCGTGGTAATGCCTTGAACTTTTAGAGGGTAAAACATGGTCGCCTAGCCACTGGACCAAGGACTACGGGTAGGACAGCGGCTCATGGAGCCTGCCGTGAAGCCTGGCACCAAGGCTGCCTAGTGAAGGTTATTTTGGGAAATTCCAAATCAAGTTAGATTTAAGTGAGGTCATTTTTCCTAGACTTAGAACACCTATATAAGCTATTTTAACCCTTTAACCTCACAAATTAAGTCATTATTTCCAAAACCCCAAAAGAATCCCAAAGTTCATCCTCTCAAATATTTCTCTCTCTAGAACTTGAAGAAGAAGATAGAGTTTGAAGCTAGGTCAAGATCAAGGCACCCAATCTCCAAGCTTTTGAGGGCATTGTGACTAAGGTATGATAGCTCTTCATCCATGGACTTCTTCCATCCATGGAGTTCCCTAGTTTTCCCCAATTGTGAAGTTGAAATCCCCAATTCTAGTTAGGGTTTCTTCTAATATTGTGGGTATTGATGTATGTTGATCCAATTGAGTGGATAATGATTGCTTATGAATGAATTAGTATTAAATCATGTTTTTAAGCTGGAAATAGATATTTCTATACATAACCCCTGTCTAGAAAGATGAAATTGAAGTAAGTGAGTTTTGTGCCTTGAAAAGGGAAATTGAGGATTTTGAGAAAATCTTCTAGGATTAATGATTTTTATATTAGATTGCTTGAGATTAGGGCATATAGATATGAATTGAATGAGGCTAAAGTATACATGTTGAATCATGATGAGTAAATGTTGGCTTTAAGCCTATATGATGATATATGATTAGAGTTGCTAAAGAATGAAACATGTGATTAGAATGTGTAACACCCCGTATGCTAGAACTACCAAATTACAGATTTCAGAAGTTGCAGGTGTTACCGACTGGAACCACCCACAGACCGTAGGGTGACCCACGGTCCGTTCTGGTGGTCCGTGGATGGCCACCTGCAGCCCTCCCCAGAAGCAGTCCAAACATCCAGCTAAGGGTCCACCCACGCCAGGACCTACGGACCGTAGGTCAGACCACGGTCCGTGGTCCAGGGCCGTAGGTCAGACCCTCAGCTTTCAGCTCCCTGTCGCGAATGACAGCCGATCAGCACAGACCGTCGGTCCACTCACGGTCCATCGGTGACGCCAACAGCATTTATGCCAGGGGTCGTTTGGTCTTTTCCTATGCGTTGGACCCCTAAACTACGGCGTTTAACCCCTAAACTACGTAGTTTGGATCAGTTTAAGCCTAGTAACTTAATTAGAAAACTTAGAATGCATAAGGAGAAAGAGTCCACCAACCCCTCTCCTAGAACGCAACAGGTTTTCATCAGTTTCAGCTCCAAAATTGAAACATTTCTCCGTGAAATTCATCACCAGGTATGTGGGATTTCACTAGTGGGTTCCTTTTGCCCATTAGGTCCCTATAATTCAGTCAGAATCTTGATTCCCTTAATATTATCTAGACCTAGGGTTTGTTGAATGTTAGAAATTATTGGGTTTTAGCTCCTAGAATGATCCAAATCAGATTATCAAGTTGTTGCTTCAGTTCTTGCATGAAATTCAGAACCCTAGTTGTGTAGATTCGTTTAGTTCATGAATTACACATGCTAGGTCAATTTATTCAGTTATACATGCTCTAATTACGAATGTTTCATTATCAGTACATTAATGTTACATTTTCAATTAGCATGTCAGTACTTTGAGCTATTCAGTATTATAGAAATTCAGGCATAATGTGTTATTTACATAATCAGTTGGGAGTAGACTTAATACCGATTTGGACTAGGGTTCAGCGTACCCTCATAGTCCCAGAACTACGTGCCCCCGTAGGTTTATAAGTCCCCTCTATGGGTATTACATTTTAGTGATCACGCCAGTCATGCCTCTATAACTCTGGCAGGGTATATTGGGTCCTCTCGATGGGGCGTATACATTGGACTCCACATTTAGCTCATGTGGTTTTATGTCGGTTATTAGGAGCTCCCACAATCATATTCTAATGTAGTGATCAGGTTATTAGATACAGTTCAGTATTCAGTTTCAGCATGTTATAAACTTGGTCATTGCATTCAGTTAGTCCATGTTTAGTATTTCTAGTATAGTATCATGCTTCTCTTACATCATTGCTCAGTTATATGCTTTGTTCAGTTATGTATATTGTTGAGCTTTATTCTATCCTACATGCTCAGTACCTTTCAAGTACTGCCGCATACTCTGCGCTACATCTTCTCGTGATGTAGGTTCAGGTCCTCAACATTCAGACCACGCATAGATCGGTTTCCGATCTCTAGTTCAACAACATCAGTGGTGAGTCCTCATTCTTCGAGGACGAGTGACATGATTATCCTTCTACTTTCAGTCTTTAGTTTTAGTTTTTTCTAGATTTAGCTGGGGCATGTCCCAGCATTTCTAGTCAGTTAGAGGCTTTATTTCAGACATAGTTAGATTCAGTTTTAGCTTGGAGTTTGGTATTTCATTTGTCGTTAAACTCTCAGATTATATATTCAAACTTAGAATGGGTATCCCCCATCACTTGCAGTTTATCTCATGTTTAAGCTTCCACACAGAATGATGTCATTTCAGTTATCATAGTATGCTTATGTTATGCCAGTAGGGTTAGCTTGGGGTCACTCATGATCCTAGGTCCCGTGTCCGCATCCTGGGGGTAGCTCAGGCATGAAAAACTTTGTATCAGAGCATTAGATTTAAGTGTCCTAGGATGTCTGAAAAGCCGCACTAAGTAGAGTCCTTTTCATGGGTGTGAAGTGCACCACATCTAATGAGAGGGAAGTTATGAAGTGTTTTAGGAAAGCCTCATTTTCTTGATATTCTTATTGTGCGTTGGTATGATCTCTCTCTAACTCATCGTTATGCGTTTCAGATCATGCCTCCTCGTAGAGCTTACGGAAGGAATGCCTGCAACTCTAACGCCGCTCCTCCAGTCCCAGATCAGGAAGTTTTGAATGCAGAGTTTCGAAACGCTATCCAACTTTTGGCTCAGAGTGTGATTAACCAGAACAATCAGCAGGTTCCAGCTCCTGCAAATGCTAATGTTGGGTCATCTGCAGCTAGAGTTCAGGATTTTGTTAGGATGAATCCGCCTGAGTTTTTTGGGTCGCAAGTTGGTGAAGATCCCCAAAACTTCATAGATGATGTCAAGAAGATCTTTGGAGTGATGTAAGTGACTGGTAATGATAGGGTTGAGTTGCCATCTTACCAGCTTAAGGATGTGGCTCACATTTGGTTTACTCAGTGGAAGGAAACAGGGGTACGGATGCGACTCCTATCACTTGGGAGTGTTTCAGTGAGACTTTTCTGGACAGGTTCTTCCCACAAGAGTTGAGGGAGGCGAAAGCTCATGAGTTCATGAACCTGAGGCAAGGTAGCATGTCAGTTCAAGAGTACGGACTCAAGTTCACCCAACTCTCCAGGTATGCTCCTCACATGGTTGCCGATTCCAGGGCTTAAATGAACAAGTTTATGTATGGGGTATCAGACTTAGTGAAGACAGAGTGTAGAAATGCCATGTTTCTGGAGAATCTGAAGATCTCTAGGATCATGGCTCATGGCTCATGGCTCATGCTCAGCAGGTTGAGGGAGATAATCTTAGGGAATAGGCTAAGGAGAACAAAAAGGCTAGGACAGGCAACTATGAGTATTATCAACAGAAATCGGGTGGTGGAAATCGCTCGCAGGTTCAGCAAAAGTCTTCAGCCCCAGCACCTTCAGCAGCTAGTGCTCCATCCTCCAGGTTCCGACAGGAGAAAAAAGGTAGGGCATCAGGATCTAAGTCTCAGGGAAGTGTTTCGGGTACCAGAACCTACCCAACTTGTCCTAAGTGTGGTAAGAACCATCCGGGTGAGTGTCTTGCAGGAAAGGAAAGATGCTTCGGGTGTGGTCAGTCCAGTCACAGTTTGAAAGATTGTCCTTCTTCTAAATAGGGGAAATGAGGTAATAATGGTAGAGCTCAGTCCACAACTTCAGCAGCACCAACAAGTCACCCGACTCAGTAGGGTAACACATCTGGTACAGGTGGCGGTCAGCGCCAAAATAGGTTGTACGCTCTTCAGGCTCACCAGGATCAGGAAGATTCTCCTAATGTTGTCACTGGTACGTTACGGGTCTTTAACTTAGATGTTTATGCTTTGTTAGATTCAGGGGTTACTCTTTCCTTTGTAACTCTTTATATAGCAGTCAAATTTGATGTTAGTCCAGAAACTCTCTCAGAACCCTTCTCAGTCTCTACTCCAGTCGGTGACCCAGTTATAGCTAGACGGGTATACAAAAATCGCCCTATCACAGTCTCTCAGAAAGTCACCTTAGCAGATCTTGTAAAGTTAGAAATGGTAAACTTCGATATCATTCTAGGCATGGATTGGTTACATTCTTGTTATGCCTCAGTCGATTGTAGAACTAGGATCATTCGTTCTTAGTTTCCAGACAAACCAATCTTAGAATGGAAGGGTAGTAGCCTAGCGCCTATGGTTCGATTCATTTCTTACCTTAAGGCCAGAAAGATGATTTCCAAGGAGTATATCTATCATCTAGTTCGGGTTAAGGATTCAAGCTCCGAAATCCCAACTCTTGAGTCAGTTCCAGTAGTTAATGAGTTCCCAGAAGTGTATTCAGAAGATCTTCCCATCGTTTCTCCCGAAAGGGAAATCGACTTTGGAATTGATCTCCTTTCAGATACCCAGCCTATTTCTATTCCTCCTTACAAAATAGCTCCAGCTGAGCTTAAGCAATTGAAAGAGCAGTTGAAAGACCTTCTAGATAAGGGCTTCATCAGACCTAGTATTTCTCCATGGGGTGCACCAGTTTTATTTGTGATAAAGAAGATGGTTCTCTCAGGAAGTGCATTAACTATCGGCAGTTGAACAAAGTCACAATCAAGAATAAGTATCCCATCCCCAGGATTGATGACTTGTTTGACCAACTTCGGGGTGCTAGTCATTTTTTGAAGATAGACCTCAGATCCGGTTATCATCAGCTCAGAGTTAGAGATAGTGACATTCCAAAAACAGTCTTCCGAACTCGGTATGGTCATTATGAATTTGTAGTTACGTCATTTGGATTAACCAATGCACCTGCAGCTTTTATGGATTTGATGAACAGGGTGTTCAAGCAGTATTTGGACTTGTTCGTTATCATCTTTATTGATGATATCCTCATTTACTCTAGGAATGAGGAAGAACATGTGACTCATTTGAGAGTTGTTCTGCAAACTCTCAAAGATCGCCAATTGTTTGCTAAATTTAGCAAATGTGAGTTTTGGTTGCAATCAGTTGCGTTCGTTGGGCATATAGCATTCAGCGAAGGGATCTGAGTGGATTCTCAGAAAATAGAAGCAGTGAAACAATGGCCCAGACCTACCTCCCCTATAGATATCAGAAGTTTCTTGGGTTTGGCTGGTTATTACAGAAGGTTCGTGGAAGGATTTCCATCCATAGCTTCTCTATTAACTAAGTTGACTCAGAAAAAGGTTATGTTTCAGTGGTCAGATGAGTGTAAGAAGAGCTTCACAGAACTGAAAACCAGGTTGACTACAACTTTGGTTTTGACTCTACCAGAGGGTTCAGACGGTTATATTATATATTGTGATGTGTCCAGAGTCAGCCTAGGTTGTGTGTTGATGCAGTGAGGTAAGGTTATAGCATATGCTTCTAGACAGCTTAAGGTGCATGAGAAGAATTATCCGACTCATGAGCTCGAGCTTGCATCCGTAGTATTTGCCATAAAGATTTGGAGACACTACTTGTATGGTGTTCACGTGGATGTGTTCACAGACCATAAAAGCCTTCAGTATGTGTTCACCCAGAAAGAGTTGAATTTTCGCCAGAGGAGATGGCTTGAAGTCCTCAAGGACTATGACATGAATGTGCTTTACCATCCTGGTAAGGCCAATGTAGTAGCAGATGCTCTTAGCAGACAATCTATGGGTAGAAACACGTGTTGAGGAAGAAAGAAAAGAACGAGAAAAGGATGTTCACAGGCTGGCTCGCTTGGGAGTTCGCCTTATGAGCATATCAGATGATGGTGTAACAGTTCAGAATGGGTCAGAATCTTCATTGGTAGCGGAGGTTAAGGAAAAGAAAGATAGTGATCCGATATTGCTTCATCTAAAGGGTGCAGTTCATCAGCAGAGAGCGGAGGTTTTCTCCCAAGGGGGAGATGGTGTGCTTCGCTATCAGGGTCGATTATGTGATCCTAAGGTGGGTGAGTTGAGACAGCAGATTCTTGCAGAAGCCCATAACTCCAGGTATTCTATTCATCCAGGCTCCACTAAGATGTACCGTGATCTGCGGGAAGTCTTTTGGTGGAATGGCATGAAGAGGGATATAGCAGATTTTTTGGCTAAGTGCCCCAATTGTCAGCAAGTGAAGGTAGAACATCATAAACCAGGGGGTATGACTCAAGAGATCAACATTCCTACTTGGAAGTGGGAAGTGATCAAGATGGACTTCATTACAGGTTTACCTCGTACTCGCAGACAACATGACTTCATTTAGGTGATAGTAGATAACGTTACTAAGTTTGCGTGCTTTTTGGCTGTTAAGACTACAGACTTGGCGGAGGACTACGCCAAGCTTTACATTAATGAGATAGTCAGGTTGCATGAGGTTCCCTTGTCTATCATCTTATATAGAGGTCCTCAGTTTACCTCTCATTTCTGGAAGTTATTTCAGAAAGGTCTTAGTACTCAGGTTAATCTTAGCACGGCGTTTCATCCGCAGACGGATGGTCAGGAAGAGCATACCATTCAGACCTTAGAGGACATGTTGAGAGCTTGTGTGATCGACTTCAAGGGTAGTTGGGATGATCACCTTCCTCTTATAAAGTTCACCTACAATAATAGCTACCATTCCAGCATTTAGATGGCCCCTTTTGAGGCATTATATGGGCGTAGATGTAGATCTCCGGTTGGTTGGTTTGAAGTAGGTGAAGTAGCCTTGATAGGGCCAGATTCGGTTCACGATGCTCTGGAAAAAGTGCAGTTCATCAGAAATAGACTTAAGATAGCCCAGAGTCGCCAGAAGTCCTATGCAGATGTAAGGAGAAGGGACTTGGAGTTCCAAGTTGATGATTGGGTTTTCTTGAAAGTATTACCTATGAAGGGGGTGATGAGGTTTGGCAAGAAAGGGAAGCTCAGTCCTAGATATGTAGGCCCTTAAAAGATCTTTAAAAGAGTTGGTAAAGTGGCTTATAAGTTAGAGTTAGCAGCAGAACTAGCAGCAGTGTATCTGGTCTTTCACGTTTCATTGTTGAAGAAGTGTGTGGGTGATCCAACATCCATAGTACCTTTAGAGAGTGTGGCTGTGGAAGATAGTCTCACTTATGAGGATGTGCCAGTTGAGATTCTTGATCGTCGGGTTAGAAGGTTGAAAAACAAGGAAGTCGCTTCAGTTAAGGTTTTGTGGAGGAGTCAGACTGTAGAGGGAGCTACTTGGGAAGTAGAAACAGCCATGAAGGCCAAGTATCCTCATCTCTTTCCTTCCGATTCCACTCCAGCTAGAGGTAATAGTTCCTCTCAAGTTTTTTCAATCATTCATGCGTAGATTCAATCTTAGTATCATGTTCCTTCAGCTATACTTGCATTTTCGGCGTATTTGCATGTTTTTGGAACTCAGTTCAGTCAGATTTCAGTATTTAGTGGTAGGGTTTGCAGCTTTTTCCCTCCTTATTCAGCTAGTTTAGTTTTCATTCGAGGACGAATGTTCCCAAGGGGGAGATAATATAACACCCCGTATGCTATAACTACCAAATTGCAGATTTCAAAATTTGTTGGTTCCACCGACGGGCACCACCCATGGACCGTAGGGTGACCCACAGTCCGTTCTGGTGGTCCTTGGATAGTCACCTGCAGCCCTCCCCAGAAGTAGTCCAATAATCCTGCTAAGGGTCCACCCACGCCAGGACCTACGGACCGTAGGTCAGACCACGGTCTGTGGTCCAGGGCCGTAGGTCAGACCCTCAGCTTTCAGCTCCCAGTCACGAATGACGCCCGACTAGCACAGACCTTTGGTCCACTCAGGGTCTGTCGGTCTGGCCCGTGGGTGACGCCGACAACATTTAAGTCAGGGGTCGTTTGGTATTTTCCCTATGCGTTTGACCACTAAACTATGTAGTTTTGATCAGTTTAAGCCTAGTAAATTAGAATCTACCCTAAGCACATCATTCACCAAAAATTTATAAAGCTTAGAATGCAGAAGGAGACAGAGTCTACCAACCCCTCTCCTAGAACGCAACAGGTTTTCATCAGTTTCAGCTTCGATGAAATATTTCTCCGTGGAATTCTTCACCAGGTATTTGGGATTTCACTAGTGGGTTCCTTTCGCCCATTAGGTCCCTAGATTTCATTCAGAATCTTGATTCCCTTAATATTATCTAGACCCAGGGTTTCTTAAGTATTAGACATTGTTGGGTTTTAGCTCCTAGAATGATCCAAATCAGATTATCATGTTGTCGCTTCAGTTCTTGCATGAAATTCAGAACCCTAGTTGTGTAGATTTATTTAGTTCATGAATTACACATGCTAGGTCAGTTTATTCAGTTATACATGCTCCAATTACGAATGTTTCATTATAAGTACATTAATGTTGCATTTTCAGTTTGCATGTCAGTACTTTGAGCTATTCAGTATTACAGAAATTCAGGCATAATGTGTTATTTGCATAATCAGTTGGGAGTAGACTTAATACCGAGTTGGTCTAGGGTTCAGCGTACCCTCATAGTCCCAAAACTACGTGCCCCCGTAGGTTTATAAGTCCCCTCTGTGGGCATTATATTTTAGTGATCACGCCAGTCATGCCTCTGTACCTCTGGCAGGGTATATTGGGTCCTCTCGATGGGGCGTATACATCAGACTCCACATTTAGCTCATGTGGTTTTATGTCGGTTATTAGTAGCTTCCATAGTCAGATTCTAGTGTAGTGACTAGGTTATCAGATACAGTTCAGTATTCAGTTTCAGCATGTTATAAACTTGGTCATTGCATTCAGTTAGTTCATGTTCAGTATTTCTAGTATAGTATCATGCTTATCTTACATCATTGCTCAGTTATATTCTTTGTTCAGTTATCTATATTGTTCAGCTTTATTCTATCCTGCATGCTCAGTACCTTTCAAGTACTGACGCATACTCTACGCTACATCTTCTCATGATGTAGGTTTAGGTTCTCAGCATTTAGATCACGCATAGATCGGTTTCCGATCTCCAGTTCAGCAGTATCAGTGGTGAGTCCTCATTCTTCGAGGACGAGTGACATGATTATCCTTCTACTTTCAGTCTTTAGTTTCAGTTTTTGCTAGATTTAGCAGGGGCATGTCCCAGCATTTCTAGTCAGTTAGAGGCTATATTTCAGACATAGTTAGATTCAGTTTTAGCTTGGAGTTTGGTATTTCATTTGTCGTTAAACTCTCAGATTATATATTTAGACTTAGAATGTGTATCCCCCATCACTTTCAGTTTATCTCATGTTTAAGATTCTGCATAGAATGATCTCATTTCAGTTATTATAGTATGCTTATGTTATGCCAGCAGGGTTAGCTTGGGGTCACTCGTGATCCTACGTCCCGTGTCTGCATCCTGGGGGTAGCTCGGGGCATGACAGAATGTCTTGAGATCTAGGCATATATAATGATGGTAAGGAGTATTACTTTGAGAGTAAAGGCTTGTATTCATGAATATTGATTGCTAGGGTTTGGAGAATAAAGCTAATATGTTGAATTATGAATGTAAAGGCTTTGAGAGTGAAGCTTATATGATAATGGTAGACTATTAGATAGAATTATTGTGGAAGGACTTTACCCACCTAATCTACCTTATGAATGATTGAATGTATGAAGTGATAGAATCACATGAGTTATGATGATATCCATGTCTAATGCTATAATTCTAAATGTGATGATTGAAAGAAAGACTTGAACCTCAAGGTGGTAAAGTATGAGATTTATGCATGTTTTATGAAATCTATGTATATGCTTTAAGAACACTTTGAGAGTGAAGTGTCTATGATTATGATGTTGTTGTTGTGTTGTTGAAAGGGTATTCTCATATACACACCTATGCATGAATATGATATGATGTGAAAGGTTTTCTCTCATTGGTGATTCTAGGTTGAAAGGCTTGCTCACCTAAAATGAATCTAAGTCCAAGGACTATAAGATGTGATGAGGCTTGAGGTGATTCCCCAAAGACCTTCATATGAGAGGGATGTGAGGTGATTTCCCATATTCCTAAATAGCTAAACATGAGGCGATTACCCATGTCATGAATGAGAAGTGTGAGGTGACTACCCTTATTATATGACTTCTAAAGCAAGGCGAGAGGTGAATACCCATTAGCCTTTAAAGTGATATGGAGGCGAATACCTATATCATATCATGATAGACATGGAGGCGAATACTTATGATCCTTATAAAATGATGTGGAGGAAAATACCTACATTATACCATATTAGGACATGGAGGCGAATACCTATGATTCCTTAAAATGAACATGGAGGCGAATACCTATGATTCTTTAATAAGGCAAGAGGTGAATACCCATTATCCTTCATAGTGGGCATTGAGGCGAATCCCCTTTTTCTTGAAAAGAAAAGCAAGAGTAGTGTGAATTATGTTGTTAAGAATGAATTGTTTGAATTGTAGCTTGAAAGACCTTCCATGAAATGTATGACTAGAGGTGATTCCCTTAGTCCATGAAAGATAAGCTATAGATGAGAATAAAAGATGATGAACATGAATGATGGCCTAAAGTGGTTTACTTAGCATGGGTGAGATTTATGGGGTCTTATCCATGCCTTGCACAAGTATGCTTGAGGTTACTTACGAAGTGTTTCTCTTATGCTATGATGATCTAAGTATTGACTATGCTTATGAATATGTTGTATCTCTTATGGTTATGGATTATGTCTTATGTTGATTAATGCTTATGTTATGTCTTTGTTGATGATTTATGCTAGCTATCATATTTAGTACCATTTTGTACTAATGCATACTCTTGCCTACATTCCTATCAAATGTAGGGTCCGGCGATATTGAGTTTCGTCCATGTGGATAGGCTCATAGTAGAGCAAGGAGTAAAGACTTGGTGAGTCCTCATAGCATCGAAGATTTTATCACCTTTCCTTTTATGTCTTTCATTTTATGTAAGAACTATTGTATGGGCTGCGTCCCAAATATTTGTCATGTACTAGATGGTTTGAGACAAAAGTGTAATATACTTCCGCTCGTTTTATAAAAGACTTTGATATTATGGAAAAATGTTTTAAATTTCCGCATCATTTCTATTACTTTATGTTATGATATGCTAAGGGGCTTGTATGAGACCTCTCGGGGTCTTGTATGCCTTGTTACATCTAAGGGGTACCCCTGGGTCGTGACAGCCCCACTTCTATAAATGAGAAACTACAGACATTTAAGAAAAGTTTTCCTTCTTTCATACTTCAAATCGTGTAGTAGAACTATTTCATAAGGAGTTTATACTAACTCGTGTGTTTCTCACATCCATTCGACTAATCCTCATACTCAAGGTAGTTGAAAAGCAAAGTCGGATCCTTATCGAAGAGTTAATCTCAGCAAAAATCTTGAGAAAGTCATGAGATTGCAAAGGGGATTGAGAGAAGCCCATGAGTGAGTTAAGTGTTGAGTTTTGAAAAAATGCACTCTTATTCATACGAATCGTGCGTTAAAGCTAATAATGAGATGTACTCTCTTCTCTAAACCTTGTTTCAACTGAGACCCCTATGAGGAAGTGTGTTTTAGAGCTTGGGTAGTAATTGCACCCGAAAAGATAGTATGAGTTATGAGATTATAAGCAATATTAGTAAAAGTGTCCAGAGTTAGAAGAATGTAGGTAGAGCTTCAGTAATTAAAAAAAGAGATTTAGTGATGAGACAAATTATGTTATTATAGTCATGCACCCAGTAAGTTATTAATGAGAAGTTTTCCCCTATGGGTAGACTAAGAAGTGATGAGTTTGTGTAAATTTCATAATAGGAGGTAGAGTAAGGGTTACCAGTTAGGATGAATTAGAGTATACTTTAACTAGAAAGGATTTTATGATGATATGTCATTATGTTAGTAACGACCAAGTGTAGGTGTTGAATAGAAGTGCAAGAGTATTCATGAGGTGATAGCTCTAAGCTAGGCTTATGATCTTTAAGGGAGAGCCCATAATATTCAAAGGGTTATAGAACTTATTAGGCAATGACATATAGTGAATGAGTAAATAGTACTTAAGTCGTGAAATTTAATGTGACGATAATTCATAAGTATGTAGACAGAGAGATAAAGATTGACAACTTGCCATGAGGTTTTAGTGGGCGAGTGTTTTTTAATTTATATTTAGTAGTTGTAAGTTAGTATAGTAAGCGAGCAATCATATTGATATCCGGGTTTAGTAATAAACATTAAGCTTGAATTTGAGATGAGCGTTGTGATCAAAGGAATGACAACATGAGGGTTATGATGTTAGTCTTGAGATCTGATCTGGTAGACTTGACATAGAGTAGGTGAGGAATTGAGATGTTATCTGCAATGAATATGAGTGGTACACGTGAGAGATCCTTACTTTTAGATAAGGGTAGTGAAGTCTGGCTAAGTCATAAGAGTAACAAGAGCATGGAGAGGTATACCCGAGATTGTATGTAACCAGACGAGGTTCCAATTAAGTTAATGATTTTTTCATGTGTGCCTAGATAGTATATTTGAGCTGTCAATGTAGAATACGATGATGTAGGCATTATTTTTTTCCCTTAAGAGTTAAATGAAGATACTTTATAAGACAATGAGAAGAGGTTAATAGAAGCATCCTAGAAAGAGGTCTTAGAATGAGTCTTAATACCTGCTTATGTAGAGTTCAGTAGCCATGAGATAAAGCCTTTCCCGAGTATTAGAGTAAAGGGAATGTAGACTAATTTAGAGATTATGGAATAGATTTATAGCTTTAAAGTATCAGCTTCAGACCTAAGGGGCAGATGATAAGATGAGAAGCCAAGTCAAGTGTTGAGGATGATATAGTGATGTGTTCAGAAAGAGTTAGAGTGATATATCGATTCATTCATAATCTTACGTATTCCTCAAGTGAAGTTATTACAACATCTTGTTGATGTTTCTAATATCAGAATTGTGTCTATGACATATGCTCATACACTTAAGAGAGATTCACATCTATGCTCATTTTCCAGAATGAGGGGCAAAGACTTTAGCCCATTAACCTCGAGCTTAATCCATAAAGTTATAGATATCAGCCTCATGATATGAACCTATTCATTTAAGCATTCATGTCTCATAGTATGTTCAATCTCACAAGTTCATGATTTACTCCCAATGGCTAGCAACATAATGTTATGCCATGCATATTCTTACATCAGATTTCTCGAATGAATCGTGCTTATGATCTTTCGCCCTAAGGCTTTTTCGGTGATTCTTTTTTCAGTTTTGATACTGATGTTGTCGATAGTGGTTGAGTAATGATAGAATGAGATGGTTTATGTTTCTTATCGTGGTAGTGGGGGTCCTCTTCTTCCATATAAGGTTATAAATGTAGAGGAAGAAGGGGATGAGGTTTTACCATGAGTAATAGTTAAATGCATGATACATTAGATGTTTCTTGATATGGGTTCAAGGTTGGTTAAAGGCAGCTATAAGGAGAAGTATTCTTGAGATGAGATTCCCTATAGAGGTATAGAACCTGAATCTTATGGTTTGGAGGTATTGCTAGGTTTTAAAGCTAGAAGTTGTATTGCTCAAGGCATAGTATTTCTATTCTTACTTCGTGCCCAGATATCCTAGCTTTATGTCGAATAATTTCATTTAGAGTGTGACTATGTTTAAACTCATATCGTTCGTGACTTTTGTGCTCTAGTCCAGCTTCAAAACAATTAGTATCAACCAGTTCAGCCTATGATAGAAGGCAAGCTTAGAAGTCAAGAGAGGTAGTGATAGTAACTATTTTCCCTTCCATCCTCAGTTTAACCATCATTCGAAGACGAATGATTCTCATGGAGAGATAATGTAACACCCCGAAAATTTCTAAATTAAGACTCGAACCCTTCTTCATTTATTTGTAGGGTCATATCGGGTGATTCTTAAATTGTCTATATGTGTAAAGGCAAATTCTTTAGAGTGGGATGATTTTGGATATCAATTAAGGTCACTAGAAACTCCTAGCACAAAGTAGAGTTGAAAGTTTCCTTATCAATTAAGTTTTGATGTAAGATTCTACTTGGGTCAACTTCAAGCGACCATATCTCTTAGAATATAAAGAGTTGTGTGGCCCATAATCTATCAAATTAAAGGTACTTAAATCTTATTTTCAACGCCACCAATTTCGCAACAATATAAGTTTTGAGTAAAAAGTTATGACCATTTTACTAACCTGATACAGTGCAGTGACGAATTAGCCGACGGGAACACATTAAAAGGGTCGTTTTTGTCTTTTTACCTCTAAGAAAACCCTAAATGGATTTATTGACTAATTAAAGACCCAAAACAATTAGATTTTCATCTCTTAATTCATCATTCTCTTCTCGCTCAAACCCTAAGACAAAACCCTAAGGGAAAAATCAAAGTAGAAGACTTCATTCAAGATTCTTTCAATCTTTTACAAGATTCTTCTTCAAGTTAAGTCTTTCCCCAAGAATTTTATTCGTTCCAACTCAAATTCCTCCATACAATTATGAATCACTAATGAAAATCATAATTCTTGGCCATAGAGATTTCAAGAAAACAGATTCAAGAATCTCAAGAAAGGTTTTCTTGATTGTTTACCTTCAAGCTAGGGTTTCAAGGCTTCTAATCAAGTTCTTCTTTAAGATTCTTCAAGAACCTTGTTATTTCAGGTATGTAAGGCTATCATAGTGTTGGACTAGTTCGTCCTCACGCTCTACATCTACTTTCAAATTAGTAAAAGAGTAATCTAGGATTCTATCCCTAGATTTGAGTATTCTTATGATAAGTTGATTTTGAGTTCTTGATTCTTTTTGAAATTCTATTCAAAATTATTGAGTTTCTATATTTTTATTGAGATCCTTGAGTTGAATTGCTCATGTCTATAATTCAGCATGAACCCTATATTGAGTCATAAATTTTGAGAAGCTTTTTAAAGCCAACACTTGAGTTCCTAAACTGAGTTTTGAGAGAGTAAAGCTGCATTTTGAGAAAAGAGTTTTCTAAAACATTATTAGTATGACAATTGAGTATGTCATCAATGTTTAAGCAGTATGGTATCTAGATATACCATCAATGTTTATGCAGTATGACTTCCCGAGTCATCAATGATCATATTATAATATGATTTTAAAATATTTTTGAGAAAGAGTTTTCAAGTATAAGGGGACTATGTATTCTCAGAGGCATCAATTTTTACATTGATAAAAGAGAAACTGAGATTTCTAAATGAGTTATGAGTTCAAAAGTTATTTCAAGAGCAATTACCTCTTTTAAGAGGGTAGTTTGAGCAATTATCTCAAGCCAGAGGAAGAGTTATGTTTTTTTTAAAACATATGAGCATAAGTATATATTATTGGGAGTAGTATTGAGCACCACTATGGGGGAGAGTTCAGAAAACTCACAGCCCCCATAAACCATGTATGCCAACATGGGTAAAGGGTCATACTTTTTAGATGATTCCTTATTGCTTTTAAGTATAGCTTACTGGATCCACTTAGTTGAGGTGTTCTTTACCCCGACAAGGTATATGAAAGTTTTGGCAGCGTGGGCGAGACGTTGTATCATCAGGTAGCTCATAATGATGGTTTTCGTTTAGAGAATCTCCCAATAGAGTTAACGTGTATTTTTATATATCACTTATTATGTTGAGTTCAAAGATGAGAAAGTATTATGTAAAGCTTTAAATGATTTTGCTCCTTTAGTTCTTTACATTCAGCTTGAGTGCATTGTTATCTATTGCAGTCCTTTCTTTCAGTTATTTGTTATTCAACTATATTACATACTCGTACATTCAATGTACTAATGTCATTCGACCTGCATATTTTAATGATGCAGATACAGGTTCTTAGGTACCTCAACAAGAGTCTGTTGAGATCACTTCATCCGTTCGTCAGCTTTCGAGTGAGGTCTCCTTGCTTCCGGAGGACTCCAGTTTTGAGTAGTCGTGGGTATTTTCCCAACACTCGTCTATATATAGTAAAGGCTTCATAGATAGACAGTTTTGGAGAGTTTTTCAGTTTTAGATATTTTATTTAAAACTTATGTTTCATACTCCGTATATTCAGCAAAGTTTTGAGATTCAGTAAATTATTTTTAAATGTTTCTTTCAATTTGATGCTTATGTATGCTTGAGTTAGTCTTCCGCTTTTAGTCAGCCAAGATGAGGGTTTGCTTAGGGACCACCAATAGTTCTCGAGTGTCGGCCACGTCTAGGGTGTAGGCTCGAGTCGTGACATGTACCCCTTCTGAAGCTCTTTATGGGTATACACCCCCTCAACTATGTATCAGACCTTTATTAGAAAATGTAGTGCAAGTTGTTGAAGATGTGATCATGTAGAGGCAACAATTTTTACAATTACTTAAGGATAACTTACATACAGGTCAAGCCAGGATGAAGTTTTTTGCTGATAATAGAAGGACTGATGGAGTTTACAGTGGAGATTCAGTATACTTGAAGTTGCAGCCATACATATAAACACCATTAGCACTACAGAGGAACCTTAAGCTCAACTATAAATACTATGGTCCCTATCTGGTTATAGCTAGGATTGGTAATGTGGCTTGCAAACTAGCATTACCACCTGAATCTAAGGTCCACCGTGTATTCCATGTCTCATTACTCAAAAAGAGAGTGGACAATTGTGTAGTGGTTCAGTCGCTCTGCCTAACACTAGAGTTGATGGTCAATTCATAGTGCGACTAGTTGTCATTCTACAAAGGCAACTGGTTAAGCAGAACAATGTTATCGTTGTAAAAGTGTTAGTTCAATGGTCAAACCTTCCTCCTAAAGATGCTACATGGGAGGACTACCAACATTTATGCACCACCTTTCCTAATTTTAGTCCTGATCCTTGAGGACAAGGATCATTTGAAGATGGGGGGTATGTTATGATCTCAATCCTAGCTTATAAAATGTTGTTGTCAAGATTCGAACTAGGGTGTAACACCCCGTATGCTAGAAAGACCAGTTTTCAGAAATCAAAAGTTGCAGGTGCCACCGACGGGCACCACCCACAGACCGTAGGGTGACCCACGGACCGTAGGTGGGGTCCATGGATGACCACCTGCAGCCCTCCCCAGAAAAACTCAGATAGGATATTCTAAGGCACGACCCACGGCCGGACCCACGGATCATAGGTTAGACCACGGGCCGTGGTCCTGATCCGTGGATCGAGACCCTAGAACCCCCTTCTATGAAAGCCAACGAAGCCTACTAGGACGGATCATCGGTCCATCCATGGTCCGTCGGTGAGTCCGTCGGTTGGCCCAGACAGTTTTTAAGTCAGGGGTCATTTGGTCTTTTCCATATGTGTTGGACCCTTAAACTACGTCGTTTAACACCTAAACTACGTCGTTTTAGTCTGTTTTAGCCTAGTACCTTAATTAGAACTTACCCTAGTCAACTCATTTTCCAAAAATTCATCAAGTTGAACGAAAAGAAGAAGAAGAAAGAGGTGACCCAAACCTTTCCAAGAACGCAGCAAGGTTTCTTCAGTTCCAGCCCCGAAATCAAAATTTCTCTGTGAAATTCATCACCAGGTATGTGGGATTTCACTAGTGGGTTCCTTTCACCCATTAGGTCCCTAGATTTCAGTCAGAATCTTGATTCCCTTCATATTATCTAGACCTAGGGTTTTCTTGAATGTAGAAATTGTTAGGTTTTAGCTGTTAGAATTATCCAAATAAGATTATCATATGGTTGCCTAGTTTCCTTGCATGAAATTCAGAACCCTAGTGGTGTAGATTCGTTTAGTTCATGAATTACACTAGCTAGGTCAGTTTAAACAGATATACATGCCTAAGATTTCGAATGTCTCATTGTCAGTTATAAATATCACATTCTCAGTTAGCATGTCAGAATAATGAGCTATCCAGTATATTTCAATTATGTTACATTTTTCATATTTCTAGTGGGAGTAGGCTTAGACCGAGTGGACTAGGGTTCAGCGTACCCGAATAGTCCCAGAACTACGTTCCCCTGTAGGTTTATAAGTCCCCTCTATGGGCATTACATTTAGTGATCACGACAGTCATGCCTCTATACCCTTGGCAAGGTATATTGGGTCCTCTCGATTGGACGTATACATCAGACTCCACGTTTAGCTCACGTGGTTTTATGTCGGTTATTAGTAGCTCCTAAAGTCAGATTCTAGTGCATTTGACTAGGTTCCAGTTACATTTCGGTATTCAGTTTCAACATGTTATGTACTTGGTCATTGCATTCAGTTGGCTTAGTATTCAGTATATTTCAGTATTTCCATCAGGTTCAGATTATATCATTGATCAGTATGCTTTATTCAGTTATGTATATATTGTTCAACTTTATTCTATCATGCATGCTCAGTACCTTTCAAGTACTGACGCATACTCTGCGCTACATCTTCTCGTGATGTAGGTTCAGGTCCTCAGCAATCAGATCACGCATAGATCGGTTCCCGATCTCCAGTTCAGCTGCTTCAGTGGTGAGTCCTCATTATTCGAGGATAATAGACATGTTTTCTAATCAGTCTTTCTTTTTTAGTTTCAATTTTGCTAGAGTTAGCTGGGGGCATGTCCCAGCAACTCTAGTCAGTTAGAGGCTTATATTCAGACATAGTTAGATTCAGTTTTAGATCTGAGTTTGATCTTTCAGTTGTTATTGAACTCATAGTTTCTTTATATTCAGACAGTATTGGGTATTCCCCATCATTTCAGTAATCTCATGATTTAGCTTCCGCATTAGTTATCTTTTCGTAGATATATTCAGTTTACTTATGATATGCCAGCTCAGGGTTAGCTTGGGGTCACTCGTGATCCTAGGTCCCGTGTTTACGTCAAGGGGGTAGCCTCGGGGCGTGACAAACTTGGTATCAGAGCATTAGGTTTAAGTGTCCTAGGATGTCTGAAAAGCTGCACTAAGTAGAGTCTTTTTCATGGGTGTGAAGTGCACCACATCTAATGAGAGGGAAGCTACGAAGTGTTTTAGGAAAACTTAACTTTCTTTGTTATTCTTATCGTGTGTGGGTATGATCTACCTTCTAACTCGTCGTTATGCATTTTAGATCATGCCTCCTCATAGAGCTAATGCCAGGAATGCTAATACAGCTCCTCCAGTCCAAGATCAAGAGGTTTCGAATGTAGAGTTTCAGAATGCGATTCAGCTTTTGGCTTAGAGTGTGACTAACCAGAACAATCAGCAGGCCTAGTTCCATCCAATGCTAATAATGGGTCATCTACCGCCAGGGTTCGTGATTTCATTAGGATGAATCCACCAGAGTTTCTAGGGTCGCAGGTTTGTAAGGACCCACAGAATTTCAACGATGAGGTTAAGAAGATCTTTGGAGTGATGCAGGTAACTGGGAATGATAGGGTAGAGTTGGCATCCTACCAACTCAAGGATGTAGCTCACATATGGTTTACTCAATGGAAGGAAAACAAGGGTACTGATGCAACTCATGTGACTTGGGAATGCTTTACTGGAGCTTTTCTGGACAGGTTCTTTCCAAGAGAGTTGAGGGAGGCTAAGGAACAAGATATCATGAATTTGAGGCAAGGTACAATATCAGTCCAAGAGTACAAACTCAAGTTCACCCAGCTCTCCAGGTATGCTCCCCATATGGTTGCTGATTCGAGGGCGCAGATGTCTAAGTTTCTGTATGGAGTGTCCAATTTAGTGAAGACAAAGTGAAGAAATGCTATGTTGTTAGAGGAAATGAATATCTCTAGGCTTATGACTTATGCTCAACAGGTTGAGGGAGATAAGCTTAGGGAAATGGCTAAGGACAACAAAAAGGCTAGGACAGGTAACTATGAGTACTCTCAGCAGAAATCGGGTGGTGGAAATCGCTCGCAGTTTCAGCAAAGGTCTGCAGCTCCAGCACCTTCATCAACTAGTGCTCCATCTCCCAGGTTTAGACAAGATCAGAAAAGTAAGGCACCAGGCTCTAAGTCTCAGGGGAGTGTTTCAGGTAGTAGAACCTACCCAACTTGTCCAAAATAAGGTAAGAACCATCCGCGCGAGTGTCTTGCAGGGAAAGAAGGGTGTTTTGGATGTGGTCAGTCTGGCCATACGTTGAGGGATTTCCCTTCTACCAAACAGGGGCAATGAGGTAACAATAGTAAGGCTTAGTCTACAGCTCGAGCAGCACCAGCAGGTCGCCTAACTCAGCAGGATACTTCATCTTGTACAGATGGCGGTCAGCGCCAGAACAGGTTGTATTCTCTTCAGGCTCGCCAGGATCAGGAAGATTCTCCTGATGTGGTCACTGGTACGTTACGAGTCTTTCACTTAGATATTTATGCTTTGTTAGATCCAGGGTCTACTCTTTCCTTTGTAACTCCCTATATAGTAGTGAATTTTGGTGCCAGTCTAGAAACTCTTTCAAAACCCTTCTCAGTAGGTGACCCAGTTATAGCTAGACGGGTATACATAAATTGCCCTGTTAGAGTCTCTCCGAAAGTCACCTCAGCAGATCTTGTAGAGTTAGAAATGGTAGACTTTGATATCATTCTGGGCATGGATTGGTTACATTCCTGTTATGCCTCAGTCGACTGTAGGACCAGGGTTGTTCGGTTTCAGTTTCCAAACGAACCAGTCTTAGAATGGAAGGGTAGTAGCTCAGTGCCTATGGGTTGATTCATTTCTTACCTTAAGGCCAGGAAGATGATTTCCAAGGGGTTTATCTATCATCTTGTTCGGGTTAAGGATTCTAACTCTGAAACCCCAACTCTCAAGTCAGTTCCAATAGTAAATGAGTTTCCAAAAGATCTACCCGGAGTTCCTCTCAAAAGGGAAATCGACTTCGGAATTGATCTCCTTCCAGATACCCAGCCTATTTCGATTCCTTCTTACAGAATGGCTCCAGCTGAGCTTAAGGAAGTTGAAAGAGCAGTTGAAAGACCTTCTAGATAAGGGCTTCATCAGACCTAGTATTTCACCATGGGGTGCTACAGTGTTATAGGTGAAAAAGAAAGATGGGTCTCTCAGAATGTCCATTGACTATCGGCAGTTGAACAAAGTCACCATCAAGAATAAGTACCCTATCCCCAGGATTGATGACTTGTTCGACCAACTTCAAAGTGCTAGTCATTTTTGGAAAATAGACCTCAGATCCGGTTATCATCAGCTCAGAATCAGAGATAGTGACATCCTGAAAACAGCCTTCAGAACACGGTATGGTAATTATAAATTTGTAGTTATGTCTTTTGGACTAACCAATGCTCCTGCAGATTTCATGGATTTGATGAATAGGGTATCCAAGAAGTATTTGGACTTGTTCGTTATCATCTTTATTGATGATATCCTCATTTACTATAGGAATGAGGAAGAACATGCGACTCATTTGAGGGTTGTCCTGCAAACTCTCAAAGATCACTAGTTATTCGCTAAGTTTAGCAAATGTGAGTTTTGGTTACAATCAGTTGCTTTCCTTGGGCATATAGTATCTAGCGAAGGGATCCGAGTGGATTCTCAGAAAATAGAGGCAGTGAAGCTATGGCCCAGACCCACCTCCCCTACAAATATCAGAAGTTTCTTGGGTTTGGCTGGTTATTACAGAAGGTTTGTGGAAGGATTTTCATCCATAGCTTCTCCATTGACTAAGTTGACTCAGAAGAAGGTTAAGTTCCAGTGGTCAGATGAGTGTGAGAAGAGCTTCGCATAACTGAAAACTAGGTTGACTACAACTCTTGTTTTGACTCTACCAAAGGGTTCAAACGGTTATGTGATTCTATTGTGATGCATCCAGAGTCGTCCTAGGTTGCGTGTTGATGCAGCGAGGTAAGGTTATAGCTTATGCTTCTAGGCAGCTTAAGGTGCATGAGAAGAACTAGCCGACTCATGACCTCGAGCTTGCAACTGTGGTGTTCGCCCTAAAGATTTGGAGACATTACTTGTATAGGCGTAGATGTAGATCTCCAATTGGTTGGTTTGAGGTAGGTGAAGCAGCCTTGATAGGGCCAGATTCAGTTCATGAGGCTATGGAGAAAGTTCAGCTCATCAGAGATAGACTTAAGACAGCCCAGAGTCGCCAGAAGTCCTATGCAGATGTAAGAAGAAGGGACTTGGAGTTCCAAATTGATGATTGGGTTTTCCTGAAGGTGTCACCTATGAAGGGAGTGATGAGGTTTGGCAAGAAAGGGAAGCTCAGTCCTAGATATGTAGGCCCTTACAAGATCTTGAAAAGGGTTGGTAAAGTGGCTTATGAGTTAGAGTTGCCAACAGAACTAGCAGTAGTCCATCCGGTATTTCACATTTCCTTGTTGAAGAAGTGTGTGGGTGATCCAGCATCTATAGTGTCATTAGAGAGTGTGGCTGTGAAGGATAGTCTCACTTATGTGTTGTTGTTGTTGTTGTTGTTGTTGTTGTTGTCCGCTTTTAACTTAACATCTTTCCACTTTTAGTATTTAGTATAATAAGATGTGATTATATTTAATATTTAGTATTTTATTAATTAAATATTTTATAACAATTTTATTAAATCATAATAATAATAATAAAATAACAATATATATATATATATATGATTAATGGTATTATTGTAGTAACTCAACTTTATAGGGGTATTTCAACTTTCAACTTTTTTTGTTTCCACTTATAGTAATATATGATGATTTTATTCATAATATTTATCTTTAGATTAATTTCATTTTAATATTCATTGATCTATTTGTATAATAATCAAACATTGAGGTTTGACGTATATCATATTCGTTCTAAGGAATAAAATTCTTCAAACAACTCAAAAATATCATGTAGTGACAAAAAGGGAAGTTCAGTTGTTATGCATTTTAAGCTTTAGTATCAAAAATACCATGTGGTCACACAAAGGGAAATTAAGTTGTTATGCATTTTTAGCTTTGGTATAATAAAATATATAATTGTAGAAGTAATTTAATTTTATATATATATATTCCTCATCATATATTGTTAGATCTCTGTTTAAAAAATCTATAATGTGATGTCCTTTTTGTTTTTGCCAATTAGCGATCACGCCACAGTCATGCCTCTAAACCCCTGGCAAGGTATATTGGGTCCTCTCGATGGGGCGTATACATCGGACTCCACGTTTAGGTCACGTGGTTTATGTCGGTTAATAGTAGCTCCCACAGTCAGACTCTTATTGCATTGACAAGGTTTTCAGCATTTATATCAGTATACAGTTCAACATGTTATCTTCATGATTAGTACTTGGTCATTGCATCCAGTTTAGTTTACAGTTATACTTCAGTACATATCTATATCCTTGTTCAAAATATATCATTGCTCAGTTATGCATTGTTCAGCTTATATATTTTCTTCAGCTTCGCATTAGATCTTGCATGCTCAGTACATTTCAAGTACTAACCATACTTTGCGCTACATCGTTTCATGATGTAGGTTCAGGCACTCAGCTTACAGATCACGCTTAGATCGATTCACAATTCGACTTCAACAGCTTCAGCAGTGAGTCCTCATACTTCGAGGACAATAGACATGCTATACATTTCATTCTTTATTTTAGTTTTCAGTCTTGCTTGAGTTAGTTGGGGGCACGTCCCAGCAACTCAATTCAATTAGAAGCTTTTCAGACATAGTAGTAGATTCAGCTAGAATTGTTAAGTGTTGTTTCAGTCATCACTAAACTCTTGTTATGTTTAATATTCAAACTACTTGGGTTTTCCTCATTTCAGATATCCATTGTTTTTAGCTTCCGCATAATACATGATTTATTCAGTTATTTCTTTAGTATGCTTGTTATATGCCAGACTCAGGGTTAACTTGGGGTCACTCATGATCCTAAGTTTTGTGTTACATCTAGGGGGTAGCCTCGAAGTGTGATAAATACCATTGTTGTAATTTGTGCAATGCCAATGGAGGCAACTGCGACAACAACTGGTTGAACAACTCCGTCGAAAGGTGATACAATACTGATGAAAGATTAAGATCATTAACTGAAAACAAAAACAAGAAAAAAAAATGCTAAGCAATAGCTGAATATTACACAAAATATTATGATTCCATAAACAACAAAAAACAGTTACCTTGAATGAGTTCATCTCTAATTGAGTATATGCATAAGTTAATTAACGATGGAACTTCAATTTGCCCCATGTTTTCACAACCCTAAGATAAATATTACTCCATAAAGCTGCGATTTTTTACAAATGGGGCTGCGAAAAATCATATACAAAATGCGAAAAAATGAAACAAATAATTTTAAAAATATTATAGCAAGAATTTAACAGCAAAATGGAAAAAGGGTTATAATTAACGAGGAAAACAAGTTCGGATTTTGGGTGTGTTTGGTATGAATGAAAAAAAATGTTTTTCATGAAAAATGTTTTCTCGGAAAACAAGTGGATTTCTAACTTATTTTCTCATGTTTGGATAGTGAGTAGAAAATATTTTTTAATGTTTGGTTAGTGAATGAAAAATATTTTTCAAAAAATATTTTTTATTTTTAGATTGAGACTAAAAATTACTCTTTAGGAAAATAATAATCTTGATCAGAAAATCAACCCCGATAATTGATCTAGAATGCGACCCCGACACCCAAATTATAGGACAAGACCCCGATAACCGTTCAAAAATCCGACCCTGAGTTATGACCCAAGACCTGACCCAGGAGATTTTTTTTCGAAAATAATTTTTTTAACAAAAAAAATTTAACAAGGTCCTATAGGGTGTAGTGGCGAGGGAGGGGTAGGGTGTTGGGTTGGCGTAAAAAAAGAATTTTTTTTAAATTCAAAATATTTCCCAAAAATATTTTTTGACGGGAATGACCTGGGTGGGGGGAAGGGGTAGGGGGTGACGTAAAAATGAAAAAAATTGAAATTTGAAATATTTTCCAAATGAAAAAAAAATTAATAAAAAATTGATAGGGATGAGCTGGGTGGGGGTGGGGGCCGGGTGTGGGGGTGACATAAAAAATGAAAAATTTTAAAATTTGAAATATTTTTCAAAAATAATTTTTTTTTTTAAAAAAAAAAAAATATGACGGGGGTGGCCTAGGGTGGGTGTAGGGTGTAGGGGTGGCGGTGTCGTAAAAATAACTTTTTTTCAAATTTCAAATACTTTTCAAAAATAATTTATTTAAAAAAAATAAAATTGACGGGGGTGGCGGGGAGGGGGACCGGCATAAAAAAATTTAAAATAATTAAATTTGAAATACTTTTCAAAAGATTTTTTTTTTGGGGGGAGGGGGTAGTGGAAGGGGTGGTGGGGTTGGGTGAAGTAACAAAAATCTTTTATATGAAATATATTTTCAAAAATAATTTTTCAATTTTTTATTTTTTTGTTTGATGGTGTAGTTTGGGATAGAGATAAAAATATATTTAAAATTTAAAATATAAGAAAATTTAATTTTTTTTTTTTTTTTTTTAATGGGCGCAACCCCACTCAGCTCGAAGAAGTAGCTCTTTCAACTAATCCATACTTTTCCGCTCCTAACAGTCAAGTGGCCCAAGGGCCCCCTCTATATTATTATTAATTAAGGATGAGGGTCGGATACGGGGTATGGATAGGTAAGAAAAAAAATTAAAGGATGAAGTAGAGTTTTAGAAAATGTTTTCCTTAATTTTGGAAGGGAAGTCATTTTCCTTAAATTTGACGAAAATGAGTTGATTTGAAAAATATTTTAAGCCAACTAAACATGAGAAAATTGTAAAATATTTTCCATAAAATATTTTCCTTCGTACCAAACACACCCTCGTCTTCTCTTCTAGGTTTGCTTGACACTTCACTGTCTAAATATTCACTTGTTAAACATGAGTTTTTAACTAAAATTATTCCTTATTTAAGCTCGTAAGTTTATTTTTGATCATTTAAATATATTTTTGAGCATTTTTAATTCATTGAATTTGTTAAAGTAGAGCGTCTTTAGTTTAACTAATAGAATGATGTTAAAAATTTATTGTAACTATTAAAAAACACGGTAAAATTGATTAAAAATATTAACCTACTTTTAAATAGATAAAAAATTTGATCCACTCATGATTTGGGAATAAAATTGATTAAACTCGATCATTTAGCTGTCTAAGCTTGATCAATTTATTTTAAAAAGTTTAACTGAAGTTTTAATTAAATAATCGATCAACTTGATTGATTATCATAGTAAAAAAATACATAATATTTAAATAGCAAACTACATAAATCTCACTACCTTAGACCATAATTACTTGAAATCCCGATGGATTTCTAAATTACTTTTTATATCATTTTTTTCAGTCGGATACATGAATCAAAAGTGGTTCGATACGTGTATCTATCGGAATTAAAGGGAATAAATATGTTATTTAATTAATTTGAATTAAATGGTGTAACTTAATTCAACGATTAAAAGAGTAAAATATGGGGATTTAACTAACAAACGGATTTGGTGGGTTAATTCATATCAACTGTTACAGGTTTTTGAAAAATAAAATAAAGAAATCATATAGATTAATAGATCAACTGTTACAGGTTTTTGAAAAAAAAAAAACAAAATCATATAGATTAATAGATCTGGTGTTGTAAACTTCTTCTTCTTCGTCGATTCATTCCTTTGAATCCTGAATTTTCAAAGTTTTTTTTCAAATGACGAATATAACCATATTGTTAAGGCATTCGGATTCGTGGATCTCTTAAATCGATTAGGAAAATTATAGAATTGATGGAATACTATTGAGAGAAAATGCAACCTACAATGATCTAGTGATGGCATTTCAACATAACTAGGAATCCATTGTTCATACAAAAGAATACAGATAAGATACACGATGGAAGACAATGTAACTCCAATGGAAATTCGAAACGAGATGGGCATGAGGTTTTTTATGGAATTGAAAAGATGTCAATTCAATTGCGGGTTGTGTCCATTATGCATAACAACGAAAGAGCAAAATTTTGAATGCAGCAACGATGGTGATTTTTTTTTTTTACCAAGATACACCATTGTTGAAGTTGGAGGTGACGTTGGCACTGTATCTGTAGCAGTTTTTGCAGATAATCGTAGTGTAGATGCGTTATGAGTTTTGGATAGTAATTCAGATCATGTTATTTGCGATCGTAGCCACAAAGTAGTTCAAATCAAGCAGTTATATAAGGACAAGACTACTATTGTGGCGGTAATGCAAAAATATGCCATAGACAATAGATTACAATTCAAGGTTGTAAGATCATACAAGAAGAAGTTATTCATATTCGTTATTTTGTTGGATACATAATGTGTGTGTTTTTGTGTATTTTAGAAGCATGAAAAAATGTGTCATAAGTTAGTGTATTCCGGACAAAAAATTGTATATGTCATTGTTAAGAGGGTAAAAATCTAATGTTGAGAGTAATAAAGGTTTTTGTAGCATGGATATTTAATAGTATGTATCTCGGACAAATGAAGTGTTTCTCGGACAAATGAAGTGTATCTCAGACAAATGAAATGTATCTCAGATAAATAATGTATAGATCATTGTTAAAATAAAAAGATCTAATGTTGACGAGTAATAACGATTTATGTAGCATCAATATTTTGTTGAGTATGTATCTAGATAATAAGTTATCACAAATACATGAAAAATTTATCATAATTTTATCGTGTGTATCTCGGACAAATGAAATGTATATCGGACAGATAATGTATACATCATTGTGAAAATAAAAAGATCTAATGTTGAAGAGTAATAAAAAAAATTGTAGCATTAATATTTTGTTGCACATGTATCTTAGATAATAAGTTAGCACACATACATGAAATTTTTTTCATGATTTTATAGTGTGTATCTCAAAAAAATAATATATAGATAACTATTAAAGTAAATATCTAATGATGAAAGTAATGATTTGATCGTTCCTAAACTTAGATCTATTCTCCGCTTGAATATTGGAAGATGAATAGTCAGAACCTGCAACTATTGCAAAATTGTTAATGAAAAGATACAAATAAAAAATTCTTTTATCGACAATTCAATGTTAATCAACAACAAATTTAACAAGATTCATACTATTTTGTGAATTATCAACAATTAAAATGGTATAGAGAACTAACAAATTCAACCAATGAAAAACCCTTAAATTTAAATTTTGAAACTACTATATTTCTGAATCAGATACATGAAGATGGTGTCAAACAAAAATACATTAACTGAATAAAGTATAACTTTACCTCTATATATAATGTAGCTTATGTAGAGTTGGTTATGAAATTTTTACAAGCAAAAATACATTAAGTTGGTTGAGAAGAAGGGGGTAATGGAGGATGAAGGAGAATAACGTGTAGAAGTGGGTTGAGATACAAGGGAGACGTGAGATTGGGGAGGAAAACGACTGTGTTGAAGAGAGAAATTGATTTGAATGGTAAAGTCCCAATAATTAAGGAGGTATAATCTTAGGATAATGATTAATTACCATATTTAATGGAATTGTGTATTCGATTTAATTTTTAAAAATATATGATATAATTATTAAAAGTGGTATTACATATAATATTTTTAAACTAATGATAAAATATGTATTTATGGTATGAAAGTATACCTAGATAGATAGTTTTTCCACATTTGAATGTAATTTTTAAAAAAAAAATCAATAATTTATGCATTAGTCCACTTCAAAACATTATTGATGTTGCAATCAAAATTTGTTCTTATTTTTGCTTTTTGTTTACTTTTTGGAGTATGCGAGATATTGTTCTTATTTTTTTAATAAATAAGACTGTTCAAATAATAAATTACTTCTTTTAAATGCGCTTTTCAAATCAATGAACAAAAAGGAAAATATATACTATGTTGAATCTATACATTAGCAACTTAATATTTAGGGAAAAAATATGAAATATATCTGAACTTTGACTGAAATTGCTATAATAATTCCAAACTTTGGGCATGACTTATTACCCCTTGCACTATTTAATAATGTATTTTAAAGATATGTAAGTGCCCAACTGGACAAGTTGCTATTTATAATGATGCAATATTTATGATTTCCATGTGGCACCTATATATCTTTAAAATACACTATTAAATAGTGCAGTGGGGTAATAGGTCCTGCCCAAAGTTTGGAATTGTTACAACAATTTCAGTCAAAGTTCGGATATATTTCGAACTTTTTTCCCTAATAATTATATATATTAGAGAAAAACATCTCATTTCCCTTTTCGTTCATATTTCATCATACATATAAGTACTAGACACAAGTGTCTGTGCTAGCACGAGCCCAATATCTGTTATTGTTTGGTCTCACTTTATGTGACATAGATAGAATTTAGAAAGTCAATTAAAATTAAAAATTATTTTTAAATATTTTGAATTGTTGTTAATGATTATAATTTATAGTACTTTTTACATAATTTTTAAATAATATATGTTAGTTCTCTTGTCCCAACGTACGTAGCACATATAGAATTTCAAGAGTCAATCAAATGTTGTTAATTATTGAGATTTGCAATACTTTTTATATAGTTTCCAAATTAAATAATACATGTTACAAATTTTGTCTTATTTTATGTGATACGGATAAATTAATTTTATGAATCAATCAAATTTTTTATAAGCAATCGAATTATTTATATTTAAAAAAAATATATTTTAAGTTGTCAATCATCATGATTTATAGTAATTTTTATACAATTTTTAAATATATAAAAAAATTAAAAATAAAACAAACAAATTAAAACGGAAGAAAAAAATAATTGAATACAAGGGAAGCTGCCAGGTCGACCATGACCTGCATGGTTATCCCCTCTAATATATTAGTAGGGGATATAACAATAACAAAATTGCAACAATAAATATAATAAAGTTGCATTGACTTAGCTAGAAACTTTTAAACATAAAATTTCAAGAAAATACACATATATAATATATAATTGCAATTTAGAGAGAGTCAATAATCATAATAGTGCTCAAGTTCATTGGTGTCATGTACTTATCAGAATCAGTAAAAATTGTTTGAACAATAATTTAGTTGGTACGTTCAGAAGGATGGAAAGGATCCAAAATGCATATAAATCTCGGTTGGGGCATAGATTTGAAGAAGTTGTGCAAATGCCTATTCCATTATATGGTCCTTGTCCACAACATGTTATCTTTGACGTCACAAAACTTGTTCATTATTTTAAGATAAAAATAAAAAAATAATTTCTATATATCAATATTATTAAACAATATAGTAGTGAGTTACTTCTTAAAACCATTAGGTTATATAAAAATAATTACCGGTAATTGTCTATAACAAGAGTTTCTTCTAGTTGATATCGTAAAACAAAAGACTATTAGGTCACCAAAAGCATAGCTTTATGTAATTGTCTATAACACGTGAGACTAGTAACTCAAAAAATAAAACTAGAAATTTACTAACACATTAAAATATACTGATAATATAAAATTATTTTACACGATCGTGTCTATATGTTAATCAGAATTAAAACTATATATATAAAATTAGGTAAAAAAGTTACATTGCACAATATAAATGAAATTTAACACGTTATAGTGCGTTATTTAATTTATTTTCTAAATTATCATATTATCATGTTTCCTATAGCATTTACAAACTATTATTATGTAACACCTCAGATTCGAGAAAGGGCGAAATCTCAGTTTTCAGAACTTTCAGGTGCCATCCAATGGAGGCCAACCACGACCCGTGGATAGGACCACGGACCGTAGGTTTGGTCCGTGGTTGGTCACCCCATTTATACTCAGAAGCCCAGAATCACGACCTGGACCAACGGATCGTGGACCCGTCCACGGTCCGTGGTTGAGGGTCCGTGGATCATGACCCCAAAAGTCTAGTTTTTGACACAGAACGAAGGACGTGCAGGACGGACCGTCGGTCAAACCACGGTCCGTCGGTCCAAGGCGTCGTTAGGGGCGGAAGTTATTTTCTTAGGGGCAGTTGGGTCTTTTCCTAATTATTCTAGTCTAATACTATGTTGTTTTGCCTATGCCTAGGGCCCCTATATAAGTAATTTTGACTCCAAATTAGTTCATTCACTTCATTCTCTTCAAATTCACCAAATAGAAGTTGAGTCTTTCTCTCCCAAAGATAATTCTCTCTCTAGAAGGTTGAAGAAGAAAATTCAAGCTAGGGTTCAAGGTCAAGTCTCCATTCTTCAATTGCTTTTGGGCTTTGATAGCAAGGTATGATAGCTTGTCATCCATGGAATCCTTGCATCCATGGAGCCCAAGTTTTCCCCAAATTTTGGAAAGTAGAAATTCCCCATTTGAGTTAGGGGTTTCTCCCAAGTTATGGGTTTTTATGAATGTTGATTCGATTGTTTGAATTATGATTGGTTATGCATGAATTAGGAGGATTCTATGCTTTTATGATGAAATTTCATGTACCCATGCTTAAACTTTCTAAGGAGGAATTGATTAAAGATGGGTTTTACTCTATCAAAGGAGAATTTATGGATTTATGTGTATTCTTATAGGATAAATAAGATACAATAATAATTGCTTTGAGATTGAAGCATATGTGATGATTTATGATAAAAATGACTTTGAGAGGAAATTATATGTTATTACTTGTTGATTTTTGATGTGATTGTTGTAGAAGGATTTTTTCCTCATGATTTCTTGTGTATGAATGTGAAAGGCTTTCTCACATTGAATGATTCTAGGTTGAAAGGATTCCTCACCTAAAATGAATCTAAGCTAAGGAACTATGAAAATGATGAGGGCTAGAGGCGATTACCCACGACCCTAAATGAGAAGGATAAGAGGCGATTACCCATATTCCTTAGAGTAGGACAAGAGGTGATTACCCACGTTCCTATAATGCAAAAAGGACAAGAGACGATTACATATGATCCTTTATAATAAGGCAAGAGGCGATTCCCCATGTCCTTAGTAGGTAAGTTATGATATGTTATGATGAATGATGAGCTTGGATTGTTGCTTGAGTTTTCCTTCCATGATGAGTAAGACTAGAGGCAGTTACCCATGTCTTGACTAAGGATGAATTAAGGTTACTTCAAGAAGTACTCCTTACATGTTGAGATGATTTATTATATGCATTGATTATGCTTTATGATTTATGTTGTTTATCTCTTATGTTATATTTATGCATGCTATCATATTTAGTACATTTTTTTTACTAACGCATACTCTTGCCTACATTTCTTATCCAAATATAGGGTCCGATTGTCAGGGTTCTCAGTTTCGTCGCTAGAGGTTGATTTGCGAGATTCCCGAGCTTTGGTGAGTCCTCATGCTTCGTGGATGGATTCTCATTGTTTTTAGTTTCTTTCTTACTTTCAGTTTTGGACATGATGTATGGGCTAGGCCCAATTTCATTCAATTGTATTAGATGACTATTGAGACAAGTGTTTTAAACTTCCATTTTACTTTTATAAAACTTTTGGACTTGAAATGTGTCTTTATCTATTTTGATTATATCTCTTATGTTATGAATGCTAAGTGGCTTGTATGGGGCCTCTCGGAGTCCTATACGCCATGTTACATCTAGGGTGTGCCCCTGGGTCGTGACATATTACCATCAAATTATGAATGGAATGATAACTACTCCTCCATCCTTAAACCATAAATTTCAAATTCACACCCCATAAAAAAAGTCGCTTTTAGTAGACATTGTTTAACCCTACTTGTCAGAGTAAATTCAAATTAATCGAACCGAAAATAAAATATCGAACATAAATTAAATAAGTGATACCAAAAGCTTGTAAAATTCTGATGAAGTCAGCCTGCATTTTCATAGCATTTGCAGCAATAAAGATATCAGAGCCAAGTTGTTAATTGAGTCCTTGAATCATTTGGACAAACCGAGGGTTGAAAATTGTTGAGGCTCTTTGAGGCTTCTCAACACATTCTCCATTGACACTACTTGAGGCCAGACTAGATGGGACACAACCTAATGGACGTGATCCTGTCACTAAAACTCTTCTAGCTCCCAAGTCATATAGCCTCTGCAGACAATTTGAATGTTTTGTTGTAGTTACTTCAAAATTATAAGTTTAGAGAAAAAAATATTCAAAGATTATACTAACAAGTTTGATATTGTAGATAGATAGAGGTGGTAAATAAGACCATACATCGTGGCTCGAAGTAGGTCACGGTCTAGTCCGTTCAAAGTTCTAAAATTGTGTTAGCATTTTTTATTCGTTTTTGACCCAATAATTTGATGAGTCATTTCAAATGAAAGCAAAAAATGATTTAGAAATTAGTTTACGTGAACTTAGGTGTGTGTTGCACATATTATTAAAAAAAAACAAGTTGATTTTGCCACAAAACAGACATAGGCAAAAGTGAAAAACTTTATTTTGAGTTCCATACAACTAACATTAGTTGTTTGAGAAAAACTTTAGTTGTTTGAGACTTTTTTTAATCTTATAAGTTAATAAGAACTACTAATTATGTGTCATTCTATTTGTTACTGACTAAAAAAATATGAAAATGAGCGAGTATTTGAATCAATTACCATTAAGATCTTTTGATACTCGAGATGATATGAATCAATTACCATTAAGATCTTTTGATACTCGAGATGATATAAACAGAGAAATCTTAAAGATTATACTGAAGTCGTCTAGTAGAAATCGGTGTGAAAAAATAGTTGTTGATATAGTCATCGCCTCCCAAAGTAATAAGAACAAGTGCTCAATTTACTAGCCGCTCTGTTTGTTCTTCTCCTACATACTATTTTTAATAGGATAAACTATTTTATTAGACATACATCACTACCATATATATTAATTTTACCTCTAATTTTAAACAATTACATATATTACTACTTTTAATATTTTATACCATAAATTACTGAAGATACAATCAATACCCATATCCCTTAAAATTAAGATTTATTAATTATCTTTACATTTAAACTTCAAAATTGGTGTTTTAATTAAAACAAATATATTTCTCTCAAAGAGTATGAGTTAGGGTAAAACTTAAACTCTAACTATTTCCTCTTCCTATACCCTTGAAGAGTGAAAATTTACTGAGAAGAAACACTCCATTAAAATGGATGCTCTACAGCTTGTCAACATACATTACATTCTTAGCCTTTGATTTTCTCGCTCTCAAACCAATTTCTCACGAATTCATCATTTTTTCTTGCAAGGAGAGACATGACCTCTCACGCGCAGAGACAATGCGTATCGTTGTAAATAGATATTTCAAGCCCAATAAATTTATCATGGAGATTGCAGTAAATTTTCTTCAAAAAAGTTTTATGTTATATGTATCATTGATATAAAGAATATTTTTGCAGCAGTAGGTCGGCAACGAATAAAAACTTTTTTGAATAAATTTTATCGTAATCTCCATGACATGTAATTGGAAAGCTTCAATAAGCGGAGATTTACGCATGTATTTGACACATTATTGATGTATCTGATACATTATTGAGATACGATTATATGTATCTAATTTTTATCAGTGTATCTTATTAAGTGTGTATGTATCTAATAGATATATTGGAGACTTATGTATTATTGAAAATTTACGCATGTATTTGACACAATTTATTTTGTCATGTATCCGAGTCTTGTCATATTTATATGGTCTTCTATCATGTATCTTAATATTATCATATATATATATATATATATTTTGTTATGTTATTACAATGTATCTAACTATTTCATGTTTATCTGAGATACATGTTTTTTGATATAACGTATGAAATTGATACTCGACACATCAAATTATACATATAAAAGATACATGAAATAATGTTAGGTCATATAAATAGATACATGAAATTAATATAGATCACATATATAGATACATGAAATTAATACTAGATACTTCTATGATACATATGAATGTACTTGTATAGTACTCATGTATCTAAGTGTTTAGTTGGTTGGATACATTATATATTAGTAATAGATACATCAAATTAATAAATTCATTATTCTAAGACTAATAAAATGAAACTAATCAAATTACATGACCAAGATATACATGTTTTTGTATTTATTAATAATATAATAAAATGAAATTAATTAAACATAGATATAATTCTTGATTTTCGCCTTATATTAAGGAAATTAATTGATTTAAATTTTCAGAATTTATCGTTCATGTATTTTGAAATTTCTCAATAAATCCCCTAATTAAGGAAATCTGTTACAACCAATTAATTTAAATAAATAAAATATGTATCTCAATTTTTAAAATTCGACAGATATATGTATCTCGCGAATTCAGACTCATGTATCCTAAGCACAAAATATGGTAGAGGAAGTAATATTTGAAACTATTGGGAATCTTAGTAATTATGATGTAAACTAGTGAAATTTATGTAGTTTGCCCTTTTTAATAATCAAACAATGCATAAAAAATAATCTATACATAACTAAGACCGACCTCTTGCATTGCATTACCATAACGAAAAGAAAAAAAAATGGAAAAAAAGAAGAGATTGCGGCGCCTTTAACAATGAGAGAAGGCGATACCGAAGAGAATAACTCAAGGGCACTGGCTACTCTAAGCATAATATACTCTAAGCAAACGATCCTAGTTTTATTTTCTCAATATTTTTATAGTACTAGTGTTTTATTTAGATCAGTAACAGTTTGTCTTTCTTCTCCAACCCTATTAACACCAACTCTGAGAAGCAAACTATTTCACAAATCAAAACATTCGTTAAAATGTTTTTTTTGAAATTATTTTTGCTTCTTGAATATTTAGTTAATGTCATCATTGTCAACTTCTACCATCTCATCTTAATCTTACGTATTTCAGACTATTTCACAAATCAAAACATTCAATAAGACTATAATCATAAGAATTAGTTAACATAAACAACGAAAAGAGGAAAAAGTTAAGGTTACTCATGAGTGTGCTCTCTTATTATAGGACATCCTCGTGCATCAGTTTTCTTAATTTAAGATATAGAAAATCTGAAGCATGGTTAGCAAAAGTATTCTTGATACCTCAGCCATTTCCAAAGATGGATTAATTCTGTATTTGTACCAAAAGAATATCGACAAAATGTGATTTAAAGTATTTTCATTGGTAATTTTTGAAGCAAGTACCATTAGAGAACAATCAGACATTGAAGTGTCTATTTCTAGATATGCATGTGAAGATTAGATAAAAATAAAGGAAAATTTGCTCAGAAACAAGGACAATCAGAGAAATTAGTTGGAAAAACACTTACCATAACAGAGAGCTCAAACCTGAAACAAATTAGCCACAAGATGTATGAATTTTGAAAGAAATCCAATGATAGAAACTTTGATATAGCAAAGACCGAGAGAGGAGTTTGAAGGAGAGAGAGAGAAGCAAAAGGGAAGAAGTAGCTAATCTGTAAAAAAATGAAAGGGCCACACATCAGTTATGTGTTAAACCACGTGGAGTATATTAATAGGACACTTCAGAAGTAAAATTACTGGAACACCCTTGGTCGTCAGAAGAAACCTGTTTGACAATGATGTTAAGAACTGTTTATTTTTAGAAGTACTTTTTTAAAATAACTTTTCTAAAAAGTGTTTTTCAAAAAAGCAATACAAATTCATTTGAAAAGTGCGCAATTTGTGTTTAACTATTTTTTTTTAAAAAAAAATGCTTTTGAGAGTCAAATTACTAAAAAGGGTAAGTATCATTGTGCTTTTAAGATTATTTAAACTACGAAAAAGAATTTTTTTTATTTGTTACCTTTTTAGGGGAGTTGAAATCTTTAATTATTATTTTTTAAAATTTTACAAAAAGTATTGTTGAAAAATATTGAGAAGAAGAATGAAATTTTTTATTTGTTACTTTTTTTGGGAGGGCTGAAATCTTTAATTGTTATTTTTTTTAATCCTGCAAAATATTATTATTACCTATTTCTAATGATACGTAAAATAATATATAAAATATAAATAATAATATATAAACATAAATAAAATAAAAAGTTTATCATATAAAATAAAAAATAATTTTTTTGAATGAAACTTAACAAAACTTATAAAATATGTTAATTAATTAATAAGAGATATATTGCTAAATATGTAAATATGTAAGAGATATTTTAGTCTTCAAAAATATAATTTTCTACTTTTTTTAAGAAGCAGAAATTTTTAGTTTCGTCTCAAGAACAGAAAAACAGCTTTTGCTTCTATTTTAAAGGACTTTTGAGGGTTTGCCAAACACTTGATTTTTCGAAAAAAAAAGAAAAAAAAAAAGACACTTTTGACCTCCCAACCGCAATACCAAACAGGCATTTATATAGAATGAAATGATGATGAAATAATATATATATATATTTAATTAGAAAAAAAAATTAGTATTTAGCTCCGTAACAGTTTTTCTTTCTTTGCCATCCCTATCAACACCAACAAAGAGAAGCAAAAACTCTGAAACCCTAGACCAAAAATCGTATCAATGTCAATGATGACCGCGGTTTATCCAGCAGTGATCTATTTCCGCAATGGATTGCACGAATATTTTAAGATTGATTTAGATTCGTTGCCGGATAAACTTTCTCCGATTACTAATTTCACCACTGAAAGTTTTCCAGGGTGGACCGTTATTGATGAATGCATCTACTTCATCGGAGGAATTAAGAAAGTAAACGAAACAAAAAATTTCACCGTCAGTATGAACTTTACTAAATATAATACCACAAACACTAATTCTACCTGGGACCTCATATCACATAATAGAAATCTTCGCTGGTACATGCCGTTTGTGTTTGCTTTCGGTAGGAAGATATATGTTATCAGCAGCGATCGGTTAGGATCCGATTACTACGATCGTAATGACAACGCGGATTGGACATATTGGGGTGAATATTATAGTCTGGACTCCCAAACATGGCATTACCTGCCCAAATTGGTAGGTTTCGAAACCCTTTCTGGTTTTCAGACCGCCGTTATGGATAAAACAACAATAGCCTTTTATTCAGTGAGCGACTCTGTTTTGCTCCTTTACAATGTCGCTAAGGAGGAGTGGATTCACAAAGAACATCATCCTAACATGCACTTGGCAAATATGGTTGTTCAGGATGGGCTCGAACAATGTGACTGTCGTCCTGCTCTATTCTCTGTTGCCAACAATACGACCGCAGTTGTATGCCACTAAACTTTGTATTGGCTCAACAATGACCTGTGCTTACATGGGTATGATTATGTTCAGAAGAGATGGTTTCAATCAAATAGTATTCGAGCAGAATTAGGTTGGCCACTTTCGGTGCGACTTGATGACTTAGTTTATGCGCCACTTTTGTTTTACCTGGATGACAAAACGTTTGTAGCCATGTGTCATGTAACCCATAAAGAATTGGGAATGGCGATCATTGGAGTTGAGAGAAAGCCACTCTCTCTAAATGTGTCTTTGAAATTCTCCGGAAAACTTCTTGTTGACACTAAATGCTTTGGGATCAACCTCTCCAATGGGATGGCTATGTGAGTGCACTTTGTTATTCATGCTAGTTTTTTACCCTTTTTATATATTAGTCTGAATTGGTTTATTCATTTCTGCATTTTTTCCTACTCTGTCACGTCTCCTTGTTATATGCACTTACTTTTTAGGGGTTGTACTAGGTAGATGCAGTTTGCCACTGTTCTGTTCATTTATATCCTCTAATCTGAAATAAGCCCCCCAATCTGTGTATACATGAAATAGGCCCCCGCTCTTCAACGTGGATGTGCAGTGGTTTCCATTATCATCCCCACTTTAGCGGAGCAGATGATTTCCTAAATTCTATTCGTGCGAGGACCACCATATTCTCATTTTTCCTTGCCCCTCCTCGAATGGTGGCCTCACAACTCTAGACCCCTGTTTATTAGATGGTACACTGGGTGATTACTTTATACCCTTCATCTTTTGCTATTCTTTTAGACTCCCTCTTCATCTCTGTTTTTAACCCTCCTTATCCCTCTATTTTAACCCCTCTCCTTTGGAGGGGCAAAGATAATGCAACGTTTGTAGACATAAGTCTTATAAGTCTTAAAGAATTGGAAATGGTAATAGCTGCAGTACAGAGAGAGAGCCAGTCTCACTAAATGTGTCTTTGAAATTCTCCCAAAATTTTCCTTTTGACACTTCAGACTTCGGGATCAACCTCTTCAATGGGATGGCTATGTGAATGCACTTTGTTATTCATGCTAGCCTTACCCCTTTTAGTAATTAGTCTGAATTGGTTTGTTCTTTTTCACTTCTCATAATTATTACTGATCCTCAGGGCTTTCTTCATTCTTTCTGACTCTGTCACGTCTAATAAGAAATGATCCTTGTTATTTGCACTTATCATGACTGTCTAGCTCTCAGGGGGTGTACTAGTCAGATGCAGTCTGCCACTGTTCTGCTCATGAATATCCTTTAATCTTTGTATACACGAAATAAGCCCCCCAGCGAGAGTGGTTTCTATTATTATCCCCCACTTCAACGGAGCAGATGATTTCCTAAATTATGTTCATGCGAGGACCATATTGTCCTTGTTCTTGCCTCTCCTCGAATGGTGGCCTCACAACTCTAGGCCCATGTTTATTTGATACACTGGGTGATTACTTTATGCCTTTCATCCTTTTCTATTCTTTTAGACTCTCTCTTTATCTCTGTTTCTAACCCCCGTTATCCCTCGATCTGTTTTAACCTCCCACCCCCCCCCCCCCTCTCTTGGGAGGAAGCAAAGGAGACAGAGAAACATAATTCGCCTAGTAGAGAGGGCAGTTTTTAAATTCCAACTTAGATTTTGGATGTCCGACTTTGGTCATGACATTTTGTTTAAATGGTAGAAAAGATTAGTAGCATGAGATTCTCTTCCACTTGTTTCTTTTTCCTCAGTAGCTCATCATTTAGTTTGTGATGAGTTTTGTCGTGCTGATAGCTTTCTTACTTTTGTGTTGAAGTCGGAAGGATCAAGGGTCTATGCTTGGAAAAAGAAAATCAGTATCGGAGGACTAATGGTAAGACGTTTGTTCGATTATCTTCGAAGTGCATTTATTTTAATTGTTGGTTATACATTCCATCGTTTGTTATCCTGGTGGTTTAGATGCCTTTTATTATCTGATGCATTTAGAAATTGCACTGAAGCGTTCTTATGTTATAGTTCATTAAGTATCTTTTATGCTGCAGGAATATATCTCCGAACTTTATTTTATTGTTGCCGGAACTTTGTTGTAGGTTGATGTTGTGCAATTTAACGTGTACGAGCTTTGTACGTCAGCTGCATGCATCTGCAAAATGTGAGAGACTGCCTCCATTTCCTATCACATTTGAAACTTTGTTTTGGTTGATGTTATCATAGATCCTCTGGTCTTGACTGTTGACGAAGGACGCAAAAGAACTAAGAACCAATAATGGAGATCTATAAACGATAAACTCTCATAATGAAAACAAAATGAAAAGGAGAAAAATCGAAGACTTCAGAATGAAACTCTGACGAAGAACAGATGGAAGCAGTCGAGAAAAGGTCATAAATAGTCACATTACTATACAAGTAGGTCTAAAATGATACATTACCTATATTTTTGTCGGATTTAGTCTTTTAACTTTTCAAAAACTTATCAGATTTAGTTCCTTAACTATACATTTATCGGTTTTAGGCCCTTAACTATACATTTATCAATTTTAGTCCTTTTAAGTATTTAAAAATTTATCAAATTTAGTCTTTGTCCATTTTTTATACAAATAACTTAGGTTTATATTAACGAAATTCATGTCTTGAGAAATTAAATCTTTTATATCCACATTATATGTTTATGTCAAATTAAGGAATTAAGACACAAGTACAATTTGCATACACATTTAATGTTCTCAGAAACAAGTAGAACTTAAGAAAATAGCGCATCTCATAATAATGATTACTCCTTTCATTCCATCCAAATTTATGTAATGGAGTTAGACTATACACAAAATTTTAAAAATAAAAGGCTTTTAAAACTTGTAATCTAAAAGAAAAATTTAATTCTTTTTGGACAGACAAAAGAAAATACTCACATAAATTGAGACGGAATATTTTCTAGTATTCAACTTCAAACTTTTGGTGGACAACAACTCGTTCATCCATCCTTCTCCACTTAAATATCAGAATCAGAGACTTAAGACTTAATAGGATTCAAACTCGTGACATACACCTAATTTAATCAAGCACCTCTAACCAAAAATTAAGGTCAAAATCCGGAAATTTTTTTACAGATCGCGATAGTAGAACTAACACCTTTTCCTAGATATAATTTGATTTGTTGGGGTAAAAACCATGGAGGTTAAGTACAACCAGCTCAACTGTTTCTCAGTTGAAAAAATGAACTTGGAGAGGCAAATCACATCTTTATATGAGATTAATGTTGGACCAGATCTTTTGAGAAAGGCTCTAAACCTTCACAGAAGCAAGCGTGAGAGAAGGAGAGCACAATGGTACTGCTTCCGTCTACCTTTCTTCACTTAAATACCAAACATGATTGACAACAAGATCAAAAACTCATGAAGAAACTAAGGATCATCATCATAAGGTTCATTTAAAGCTGGTGAAGAAGAGAGTTCCAAAATAGAAAATCCACTGGTTTGAAACTCAGCCAACTCAGATAAATCAACTTGTTGTCCACATATGATATTTCCCTTCAAATCGAAATGCTCCAGTTTACCTAATCAATAGAAAAGAAAAAGGTCAATGAATCCCACAATTAAATGACACAGAAGGCGCAGAAAGCTTTTGACATGCATTTACATATCCATGTCAACTCACATGTCGTTTCTAGTTTCTCAAAAAATTATAGAAACATACAACATACCCAGTGTAATCCCACATGTAGAGTCTGGGGAGTACACAGTCTTACCCATACCTTGTGAAGGCAGAGAAGTTGTTTCCGGTAGACCCTCGACTCAAGCAAAGTATAATAAAATCAAGTATGGAGGAGGGGGGGAGTTAATATAAACATGAAGCCACTAGAACCTAATGTTGTGCTAAAACACGAATAGAAAACTGGTATGGAGGAGGGAGGGAGTTAATATAAACATGAAGCCACTAGAACCTAATGTTGTGTTAAAACACGAATAGAAAACTGGAAGTGCAGTAGAAAGCTAAAAGAAAAAAAAGGAAAAGTTAACTAAGAAAAGCTAAGTTGAGAGCACAAGCACTTCGAAGATAATCAAACAAACGTCTTCTTCTCATTGAGAATCCAGAAGTTGTATCCACAAACACTTCTCTCCTACCAGTAACTTCACCAAGCCCTTATGCATCTTCTTCTCATGATTCTTCTACTATCAATCCATCTACTGCATCTGATAACATTGATTTTACTGTCCTTGCACTTGGTAAACACTCACGACAAGTCTCGCGTAAGTTGTCAGGGTATGATTATGTTTTGCCCCCTTCTTTTGCTTAGTTAAATGATCAGCCCCTCTCTCCAACTCCATCAGCCAACTCAATGGTAAATCATTTATCTCACTTTATTTCATATTTTAAACTATCATCCAGTCACAATGCTTTTTTGGCGGCCATCTCATCTGTTGATGAGCCAAAATCCTTTACTCAAGCAGTTAAGCACACACATAGGAAATAATCTATGGCAAAGGAAATTTCATCTTTGGAAGCCAACCATACTTGGACTTTAAAATTTTTACCTCCAGGTAAACGGGCCATAGATTCGAAATGGGTCTATAAAGTCAAGTACAAACCTGATGGAAGTATTGAACACTACAAGGCGCGCTTGGTAGTGAAAGGATACACTCAGATTGAAGGGGTTGATTTTAATGAAACATTTGCACCTGTTGCAAAGCTTGTCACTGTTCATTCACTGTTAGCAGTTGTTGCGGTTTGAAATTGGGAACTTCATCAATTAGATGTCAACAATGTCTTTCTACATGGAGACTTGCATGAAGAACGTTACATGAAGATTCCACAAGGTTAGGCCACGGAGAGGGAGAAAAGAGTCTTTCGATTACAAAAATCGTTGTCTGGCCTTCGTCAAGCATCTCGAAATTGGTATAATAAATTCACTACTTTTTTACTTTCTCTTGGTTACCAACAATCAAATACAGACTATTCCTTGTTTACATTTTCCCATCCTGGAGATTCCTTTGTAGTCGTTCTTATATATGTGGATGATCTCATCATCAGGGGAAATGATTCGGATTGCACATCCAAGCTGATAGAGCATTTAAATACAAAATTTCATATCAAGGATCTTGGAAAGCTCAAATATTTTCTTGGCATTGAAGTGGCAAGGTCACCAACATGCATTGTACTAAGTCAAAGTAAGTATGTACTTGATATTTTAGTAGAGAATAACTTGCAGGTTGCAAGCCATCTAGTTTCCCCATGGACCAACAATATAAGCTTTCTCTTGATTCTGGAGAAATTTGTCATGATCTAGGGCAATATCGATGTCTTGTCGGACGCTTGCTTTTTTAACTAAATGAGGGATAAAAGGGTAAAAGATTAAAACTCCAATTTTAACTAAAAAAGAAGGGAACCAAAACGAGAAAAAGAAGAAGAAAAAACTACCATTTTTGGAGCTTCCAATAAATGTTGCAACTTATCAACAAATAAGTATATCTGTTACAGCAGATATTATTTTTTTTGCAACATATGACTCATGTTGTATAAGTCATTTGTTGACTTATGACTTATATAAGTCATCTGTTGCAACAAATGACTTATTTGTTGTAAAGATCTATTATCTGTTGCAACATATGATTTACCTCTGTAACAGATGACTTATTTATTGCAATAAAATAGTCATATGTTGCAACAATTGACTTATCTGTTGCAACAGAACAATCAGATGTTGCAATTGATGTCTTATGTGTTGCAACATATGTTTTATATGCTGTAACATATGACTTATCTGTTGCAACATATAAACCGTTTGTTACAACACGTAAGGCATTAGTTATTGCAACATATAAAACATTTGTTACAACATATAAGACATCTATTGCAACAGTTGACTTATCTGTTGCAACAGAATAATCACATGTTGCAACAGATTACTTATTTATTGCAATTGAATAGACTTACCTTTTGCAACAAATGACTTATATGTTGCAACATATAAGACATTTGTTACAACTTCAACAGTTACTATAACAGTTTTCAACAATTGATTGATTTTCTGTAGATATTTTCAATGACTTTATAATATTGTATCCGAGCTGCCGCTTCAGAACCTTTCTGTTTGCGTTGCTTCCAACCAACGCGTGTCGGTGGAGCAGCTGGTTCGAACTTCTTCTCCTTCTTGTCTCCATCATTTTTCCGGTCGGCGGGCAATTGGCGGTTAAGTCTGCCGGGTGTTCCCTGACCCATGACTATTAGTTGTGTTATCTCTCTCATGTATTCAGATTAGAAAACCAGAATATAATAAAAGATGAAAAGAAAAAGAAAAGAACTATCCGAGTCCACAGAACCCACTGTGTGCCCTTAAGAAATTTAATCTCCTAAAGTACCCGAGGTTATAGATTAATTCTTCCCAAGATAAAACAAATGAACCATTAAAGAAGTAACGGTACCTCAAACTTCGATAATTTTAATGAACTCAAAAAGACAGCAACGAATCACAATACAGACACGATCGATCAATTTTATTTGTAAGAAATGTATGCCAAAGAAGGGAAGAATTCGATGCAGAAAAATGAGAGAAGGTCTCTCTATTTATAGCCAACAAAGGGTAAAAGTCACGACTTTTTGGAAAAAAAGAACAACCTTTCAGAAAGGTCACAACCCTTTGGAAAAGGCACAACCTTTCAAACGGTCACAACCCTTTAGAAAAGATACAACCTTTTATAAAGGTCACAACCCTTCGACAAAGTCACAACCCTTCAGGAGAATCACAACCTTTCATTTTCTATTCACACCTTTAAAACCCAAAAATCCCCCACATGAATAGGGAATGACTATTGTTAAAACATATGCATGAAAAATTATGTGATTCGTAAGTAAGGGTTGATAGCATCTGAATAAGTGGTTTCCCTTTGAAATTTCCATAGTGAACATATATCAAATATACTCGATCAATCGGTAGATTTGATATCTCTGAACCGTTGAGCTTTGGTGTATACCTAGACAACATAAGTCACACAATCAACCCTAGAACTATGTTTGGTTCTCATTGTTTTCTTCATTTCAGCCATGAACACGTCTTGGTTTATAAGTGCGTAGAGAACTGGCCTTACCAGATTCTCCTTGAAGAGACTTATACTTCACACTTACATAGGTGATTTCTAAATGTGTTAACCCGTAGATACACCATTTGATATACCCTGTATCAAACTTACAAACCATTAAAAAGTCCTAATGCCTTTATCCTTGTTATTGAACATTGTCTTATCATAAGAATGGGCCATAAAAAATATTTTGACAATGTTGAACCGTCATCAATGACTTTTTTTGATCTCCTTGAACCTAGATCTTGGGATCTCCAGTCTTCTAGGTAGAGTTACCGCCACAATGACTTGTCCTCGGCCATAGTCTCATTCCCTTTGATAATCTATCAACTCCCTCTGTAGTTAAGCCTTTTGTAAGTGGATCCGACACATTATCCTTTGACTTTACATAGTAAATTATGATAATTCCACTAGAGAGTAGTTCTCTAACGATATTATGTCTACGTCATATATGAAGAGAATTTACGTTATCAATCATGCTACATGCCCTACCTATTGCAACTTAATTCTCACAGTGTATGCGTATTGGTGCTAAAGGTTTGGGCCAAAAAAGAATATCATTCAAGAAATTTTGGATTCATTCAACTTCTTCACCAACCTTATTTAGAGTGATAAACTCAGATTTCATAGTAGAGCGAGCGATAAATTTCTGTTTGGAAGATTTCCAAGAGACTATTTGTCACGCTCCGAGGCTACCCCCTTGACGTAACACGGGACCTAGGATCACAAATGACCCCAAGCTAACCCTGTGTCTGGCATATATCAAGCATACTGAGAATAACTGAATAAGACATGTACTATTGATATGCCCAAATTACACTTCCCAAAAAAAGTATAAGCGGTCGTTGCCAAATAAAGAACCCAACTTGTAGGTTGGGATCGATCCCACGAGGAATATGATTTAGACTTAAACTTAACTCACGATTATTTCATTTTAGTCAAACTATTTCTGAGGAAAGTAAACAGGGGAGGTTTGTAAATAAAATCACAGTTTGTTGGTTTGAATTAATAAGTAACACGTAAACATGATTCACAGTTGAGATATCAATATAAGATGAAAAGTAGGGTATATGTGTTCCCCACAAGCTCTTAGCACATTATTCCTAATAATAGTAATTTTATCTTAGTGTTTGACATGCAAGACTGATAAGTTAGGTATCCCTAAGTGATTGGTAATCCAAGTAGGAAATTTCACTTGCAACTTGGTAAGTCTACGGGTGTGTGCTTTACTAACCCTTACCTTTACCCCGGATTAGTCATCGTGTCAGTTGAGTTGGGTATTCACCCTCACGTCAACTGATTAAAGTTAGACTATTAGATAGCAGCAAATCCTTAACTAAATATCCGTTGTTTAATCCTTGTCTCATTCATTACCCCCTTGGTAAGGCAAGTAGGAACGAGGCGAGTTCTAACGTTGCGCACCGCTAGAAAAACTTTTAAACGAAAAGATTAACAATACATGTATAAATACTATTTAAGAATTACTTAGTTATTAGTCATGTGTTGTTAATTGCTCATGGTTTCCACAACCCTAGTTGTGGATTTAGTTACTCATGCTTGAGAATTCACAATTCATATTAGGGTTAAAAGAAATCATGAACTTACAATTAGAATAGATGAAAAACCGAAATCTTGAATTGAAATTCAAAGTGCAAATTGCATAAACTATCTTTCGAAATTAAAATGCCAAATTGTTTGCAAAATAATTCCAAAAGACCAAAACAAAAGTCTCCAATATTGTCTAACACCCAAAAATGTAAATAACAACTAGTATTTATAGAAACTAACTCCTAAACAAATCATGAAAATAAAATAAGGAAAACTGGGTCAGACGCGGTTTTCAATCGACGACACGACCTACAGACCGTGGATCAGCCTACGGTCCGTGGTTCACCACCGTGGTTCAGCACTTAGAAAATATTCTAGGACCTTCAAACGATGGTCCCACCTACGGTCCGTGGATTGAACTACGGTCCGTCTTGTCCCTCCGTGGTTCAAGTACTGTAAATCAACTTTCTAATCAGAAACGACGGTCGTGCAGGATGACCCGTCATTCATTATACGGGGCGTCGTTTGCCTCTGTGGTTCCAAACTTGGTCAGACTTCCTTGAACTCACATCCACGAGCCATCACCTACGGCCCGTCACTGGACATATGGTTCGTGGTTTGGCTCCGTCAATTGCTACTGCTGCCACTTCAATTCTTTTTCATCTCAACTGTTTCCGAACAAATTTCCTACAAAGATTGCATAAAACCATTATATATAATAACAAAATAGCCCAATACACCCACAAACTCTAAGTGAAATGCATCAAAAATACCGTAAACTCACGGTATATCAACTATGAGGAAGCTAAAATAATGGATAGCTGAAAGTGGGGAAAAACCCAACTAGTTTGAATATATTAAATATAATGAAAGTCTAGTGATGACTGAAACACCACTTAACAACTCAAGTTGCATCTACTACTATGTCTGAAAAGCCTCTAATTGAGTTGAATTGTTGGGACAACCCCCCAGCTAACTCTAACAAAGCTGAAAACTGAAAGTAAAGACTAAAATGAAAGCATGTCTATTGTCCTTGGAATATGAGGACTCACCACTAAAGCTGCTGAATGCGGACCGAGAATTGATCTAAGCATGATCTGGATGTTGAGTACCTGAACCTACATCATGAAAGGATGTAGCGCAAAGTATGTGTCAGTACTTGAAATGTACTGAGCATCCAGGATATAGATACTAAGCTGAACAAATATATATAAGCTGAACAAAGCATGACTAAGCAAGAATGTAAATACTGAAACATAACTGAAAAGCTAAGTTGAATGCAATGACCAAGTATTAATCATGAAAATAACATGATGAACTGAATGCTGAATCATATACTGGAAACCTGGTCAAATGCACTAAGAGTCTGACTGTGGGAGCGACTATTAACCTACATAAAACACGTGAGCTAAACGTGGAGTCTGATGTATACACCCCATCCAGAGGACCCAATATACCTTGCCAGGGGTATAAACACATGACTGGTGTGATCACTAAATCTGATGCCCAATAGAGGGGACTTATACTCCTACGGGGGCACGTAGTTCTGGGACTATAAGGGTACGCTGAACCCTAGTCCAACTCGGTGCTAAATCTACTCCCAACTGAATATGTATATGACTGAAATGTAACTGAAATACTGAATAGCTCAAAATACTGACATGCAATCTGAGAATGCAATATTTGTATAGTGATAATGTAACATTCGATATCTGGAGCATGATTATCTGTTTATCTGACCTAGAAAGTATAATTCATGAACTAAGAGAATTTATACAAACTAGGGTTCTGAGTTTCATACAGGGAATTAAGCAGCGTTTCTAAGAAAACATAATATTTAGACAGTGGATTCTATAGCAACTGAAATCACAACAAATTCCCAAGATTTTACAAACCTTAGGTCTAACCAAGATATGGGGAATCAAGGAGCTGACTGAATTCTAGGGACCTAGTGGATGAAAGAAACCCACTAGTGAAATCCCAATATATGGTGACAAAATCTATGGAGAAATCCTTTGGATTTCGGGGCTGAACCTTGAAGAACACTGCTGCTTGTTCTTGGGAGGTTTGGTTGACTTTTTCCACTTGTTTTTGCTCAAAGTTTGGATGATTTTTGGAGAATGAGGGTTCTGGGTAAGTCTGACTAAGTTATTAGGCTTAGACTGAGTAAAATGACGTAGTTTAGGCATTAAACGACATAGTTTAAGGACCCCAACACATAGGAAAAAGACCTAAATGACCCTAACTTAAAAACTGACGAAGGCCATCCACGGAGGGACCTACGGACCGTTGTTTGGACTACCAACCATCGACTGCGGTCGTGGTTCGTGGTTTGCCCGATAGGGCTTCACTAAAACAAGCATAACTTTTTACTCAGAGCTGGGATTTTAGCAAACTCGGTGGCGTTGAAAAGTGGATTCAATTATCTTTCATTTGATAGGTCAAGGGCCACCTAATTCATTTTGTGCTAAATGATATGACCGTTTGAAGTTGACCCAACAACCAATTCCCTCCAATTGGTTGCTGACCCTCACCTACGCTCAGAGCTACGGTCCGTAGGTCCAACCACGGACCGTACTGGTCGACCGTGGGTTGGATCAGAGACCATCAACATTTGGGCCTTAACGACGGAACCCCACTTACAGTCTGTGGGTGGTTCCATCAGTACTGGCATAAGTTTTTCTGAAAACTAGGATTTTCTTCATTTTGAGGTTTGAGGTGCTACATTATCTCCCCCTTGGGAACATTCATCCTTGAATGAAGTCTAAACAAGTAGAGTATGGAGGGAAGAAGCTGCAATCCCTACAACTAAGTACTAGAAACTGATATCTAACAGAACTGAGTTTCAAGAACATGCAAATATGCTGAAATGCAAGAATAACTGAGGGAACAAGATACAAAAACTGAATTACACAAGAGTAAACTGAGAGACTAGAGAGGAACTATTACCTCAATCTGAAATGGAATCGGAAGGAAAGAGGTGCGGATACTTGGCCATCGTGGCTGCTTCTACTTCCCAAGTAGCTCCCTCTACGAACTGAATCTTCCACAAAACCTTCACTAAGCGAATTTTCCTCAACCTACGAACCTGAAGGTCAAGAATTTCAACATACACCTCTTCATAAGTGAGACTATCATTCACAACCACACTCTCTAATGGTATTATTGATGCCGGATCACCCACACACTTCTTCAACAAGGAAATGTGAAAGACTGGATGAACCGCTGCTAGTTTTGTTGGCAACTCTAACTCATAAGCCACATTACCAACCCTTTTTATGATTCTGTAAGGACCTACATATCTAGGACTGAGCTTCCCTTTCTTGCCAAATCTCATCACCCCCTTCATAGGTGACACCTTCAGGAAGACCCAATCATCGATTTCGAACCTTGAGTCCCTTCTCCTCACATCTGCATAGGACTTTTGACGACTCTGGGCTGTCTTTAGTTTATCTCTGATGAGCTGAACTTTCTCCATAGCTTCATGAACCGAATCTGGCCCATTCAAGGCTGCTTCAACTACTTCAAACCAACCAATCAGGGACCTACATCTATGCCCATATAGGGCCTCATAAGGGGTCATCTGAATACTGGAATAAAAGCTATTATTATAGGCGAACTCTATGAGAGGTAGGTGATCATCCCAACTACCCTTGAAATCGATGACGTAAGATCTCAACATGTCCTCTAAGGTCTGAATGGTATGTTCTGCCTGACCATCCGTCTGTGGATGAAATGTTATGCTGAGATTTACTTGGGTACCAAGACCTTTCTAAAATGATTTTCAGAAATGAGAGGTAAACTGAGGACCTCTATCTGAGATGATAGACAAGGGAACCCCATGCAACCTGACTATCTCATAGATGTAGAGTTTGGCATAGTCCTCTGCTGAATCTGTAGTCTTGATCGCTAAGAAGTAAGCGGACTCAGTAACTCTATCCACTATTACCCAAATGGAGTCATGTTGTCTGCGAGTACGAGGTAAACCCGTAATGAAGTCCATGTTTATCACTTCCCACTTCCATGTAGGAATGTTAATCTCTTGATTCATACCTTCGGATTTCTGATGTTCTACCTTAACCTGTTGACAATTAGGACACTTAGCCACAAAGTCTGCTACGTCCCTCTTCATGCCGTTCCACCAGAAGACCTCCAGTAGATCACGGTATATCTTAGTGGCACCTGGATGAATGGAATACCTGGAGTTATGAGCTTCTGTAAGGATATGCTTCCTCAACTCACCCACATTAGGAACACATAAGCGACCCTGGTACCGAAGCACACTATCTCCCCCTTGAGAAAAAAACTTCAACTTTCTGCTGATGAACTGCACTTTTCAACTGAAGTAATATAGGATCACTATCTTGTTTTTCCTTAACCTCCGCTACCAAAGAAGATTTTGATCCATTCTGAACTATCACCCCTCCATCTGATGTGTCTGTAAGGCAAACTCCTAAGCGAGCAAGCCGGTGAACTTCTTTGGCTAGCTCTTTCCTTTCTTCCTCTACATGTGCTACACTACTCATAGACAGCCTGCTGAGAGCATCAATCACTACATTGGCCTTACCCGAGTAGTAAAACACATTCATGTCATAGTCTTTGAGGAATTCAAGCCATCTCCTCTGAAGAAGATTCAACTCTTTCTGGATGAACACATACTGGAGGCTCTTATGATCTGTGAACACATCAACATCAACACCATACAAGTAGTGTCTCCAAATCCTTAGGGAAAATACTACGGCTACAAGCTCGAGGTCATGAGTCGGGTAGTTCTTCTCATGGACATTAAGCTGTCTAGAAGCATAAGCTATGACCTTACCTCTCTGCATCAGCACACAACCTAGGCCGACCCTGGATGCATCACAATAAATTACATAACCATCTAAACTATTTGGTAGAGTCAAGACTGGAGTTGTAGTCAACCTATTGTTCAGTTCTGAGAAGCTTTTCTCACACTCATCTGACCACTGAGATTTGACCTTCTTTTGAGTCAACTTGGTCAATGGGGAAGCTATGGATGAAAATCCTTCAACAAACCTCCTGTAATAACTGGCCAAACCCAAGAAACTTCTGATATCTGTTGGAAAAGTGGGTCTGGGCCAGTGTTGTACTACCTCAATTTTATGAGAATCTACTCAGATCCCTTCGCTGGATACCACATGACCAATGAAAGCGACAGACTGTAACCATAATTCACATTTGCTGAACTTAGCGAATAGCTGGCGATCTTTGAGAGTTTGCAGAACAACTCTCAGATGAGTCGCGTGCTCCTCTACACTCCGGAATAAATGAGGATATCATTAATAAAGACGATGATGAACAAGTCCAAATACTGTTTGAACACCCGGTTCATTAATTCCATGAAAGTTGTCAGAGCATTTGTTAGTCCAAAAGACATAACTACAAATTCATAATGACCATACCGAGTTCTGAAAGCTGTCTTCGGAATGTCACTATCCCTGACTCTGAGCTGATGATAGTCAGATCTGAGGTCAATCTTAGAAAAACAACTAGCACCCTGAAGTTGGTCGAATAAGTTATCAATCCTGGGGATGAGATACTTATTCTTGATTGATACTTTGTTCAACTGACGATAGTCAATGCATATTCTGAGAGAAATGTCTTTCTTTTTCACGAACAACACAGGAGCACCCCATGGAAAGATACTGGATCTGATGAAGCCCTTATCTAGAAGGTCTTTCAACTGCTGTTTCAATTCCTTAAGCTCGGCTAGAGCCATTCTGTAAGGAGGAATCGAAATGGGTTGGGTATCTGGGAGGAGATCTATTCCGAAGTCGATTTCCCTTTCAGGAGGAATTATGGGAAGATCTTCTGGAAACTTATTTACTACTGGGACTGACTCAAGAGTTGGGGTATCGGAGTTTGAATCCATAACCCGAACAAGATGATAGACATACCCTTTTGAGATCATCTTCATGGCCTTAAGGTAAGAGATGAATCGATCCATAAGCACTGAGCTACTACCCTTCCATTCTAAGACTGACTCGTTTGGAAATTGAAACCAAACGATTCTAGTTCTACAATCGACTGAGGCATAACAGGAATGTAACCAATCCATGCCTAGAATGATATCAAAATCTACCATTTCTAACTCTACAAGATCTGCTGAGGTGACTTTCTGAAAAGACTGTGATAGGGCAATTTTTGTATTCCCGTCTAGCTATAATGGGTCACCAACTGGAGTAGAGACTGAGAAGGGTTCTGAGAGAGTTTCTGGACTGACATCGAAGTTTACTGCTATATAGGGAGTTACAAAAGACAGTGTAGCCCCTGGATCTAACAATGCATAAATATCTAAATGAAAGACTCGTAACGTACCAGTGACCACATCAGGAGAATTTTCTTTGTCCTGGCGAGCCTGGAGAGCATACAACCTATTCTGGCGCTGACCACCACCTGTACCAAACGAAGCACCCTGTTGAGTTAGGTGACCTGCTGGTGCTGCTGGAGCTGTAGACTCAGCCCTATTGTTATTACCTCATTTCCCCTGCCTGGCAGAAGGGCAATCCTTCAACCTATGGCCAGACTAACCACACCCAAAGCACCCTTTCTTGCTTGCAAGACACTCGCCCGGATGGTTCTTACCACACTTTGGACAAGTTGGAAAAGTCTTCTTACCTGAAGCACTCCCCTGAGACCTAGAGTTTGATGCCCTACCTTTCTAATCCTGTCGAAATTGGGGGATGGAGCACTAGCTAATGAAGGTGCTGAGGCTGTAGACCTCTGCTGAAACAGTGAGCGATTCCCACAGTCCGACTTTTGTTGTGAGTATTCATAGTTTCCTGTTCTGGCCTTTTTGTTATCCTTAGCCAATTCCCTAAGCTTATCTCCATCAACCTGCTGAGCATGAGTTATTAGTCTGGAGATATCCATATCCTCTAGAAGCATAGCATTCCTGCACTCAGTCTTCACCAGGTCGGATACCCCGAATAAGAACTTACTCATTTTTGCCCTTGAATCGACAACCATGTATGGAGCATACCTGGAGAGTTGGGTAAACTTCAGCCCGTACTCTTAGACCAATATTTAGCCCTGCTTCAAGTTCATAAACTTTTGTGCCTTAGCTTCTGTCAATTCCATTGGGAAGAACCTGTCTAGGAAAGCTCCAGTAAAAAAATCTCAAGTCACAGGAGCTGCATCTGCACCCCTGTTATCTTTCCACTGAGTGAACCAGTTATGAGCCACATCCTTAAGTTTGTAGGATGCCAACTCAACATTCTCAGTTCCAGTCACTTGCATTACTCCAAAAAATTTCTTAACCTCATCAATGAAGTTTTGTGGGTCCTCACCAACCTTTGACCCTAGAAATTCAGGCGGATTCATCTGAACAAAGTCTCAAACCCTAGATGCAGCTGATCCACCATTAGTGTTAATAGGAACTAGGACCTACTGATTATTTTGATTGGCCACACTCTGAGCCAAGAGCTGGATCGCATTCCAAAATTCTGCATTCATAACCTCATGGTTTGGGACTAAAAGAACCGCGTTAGCATTCCGTGCGTTAGATCTATTAGGAGGCATGATCTGAAACGCATAACGACGGATTAGAAAGGAGAAGTTGGATCATACCCACACACGATAAGAATAACAAAGAAAGTGAAGTTTTTCTTAAAACAATTCGTAGCCTCCCTCTCATAGATGTGGTGCACTTCACACCCATGAAAGAGACTCTACCCAGTGCAGCTTTCAGACATTCTAGGACTCTTGAACCTAATTCTATGATACCAAGTTTGTCACGCCCCGAGGCTACTCTCTTGACGTAACACGGGACCTTGGATCACGAATGACCCCAAGCTAACCCTGTGTCTGGCATATATCAAGCATACTAGAATAACTGAATAAAACATGTACTATGCGGAAGTTAAAACAATGGATAGCTGAAAAATAAGGAAAAACCCAACTAGTCTGAATATATAAAATATAATGAAAGTCTAGTAATGACTGAAACACCACTTACGAACTCAAGTTGAATCTATTACTATGTCTGAAAAGCCTTTACTGAGTTGATTTGCTGGGACATGCACCAGCTAACTCTAACAAAAACTGAAACTAAAAATAATGACTAAAATCAAAGCATGTCTATTGTCCTCGGAATATGAGGACTCACCATTGAAGCTGCTGAATGTGAACCGAGAATCGATCTAAGCGTGATCTGGATGCTGAATACCTGAACCTACATCATGAAAGGATGAAGCGCAGAGTATGCGTCAGTACTTGGAATATACTGAGCATGCACGATATAGATACTAAGCTGAACAAATATATAAATAAGCTGAACAAAGCATAAGTGAGCAAGAATGTAAATACTGAAACATAACTGAAAAGTTAAGCGGAATGCAATGACCAAGTATCATGAAAACAACATGATGAACTAAATGTTGAATTATATACTGGAAACCTGCTCAAATGCACTAAGAGTCTGACTGTGGGAACTATTATTAACTGACATAAATCACGTGAGCTAAACATAGAGTCTGATGTATACGCCCCATCGAGAGGACCCAATAAACCTTGTCAGGGGTATAAAGGCATGACTGGCGTGATCACTAAATCTGATGCGCAATAGAGGGGACTTATACTCCTACGGGGGCACGTAGTTCTGGGACTATGAGGGTACGCTGAACCCTAGTCCAACTCGGTTCTAACTCTACTCCCAACTAAATATATATATGACTGAAATGTAACTGAAATACTGAATAGCTCAAAATACTGACATGCAATATGAGAATGCAACATTTATATAGTGATAATGTAACATTCGATATTTGAAGCATGATTATATGTTTATCTGACCTAGCAAATATAATTCATGAACTAAGAGAATTTATACAAACTAGGGTTCTGAGTTTCGTACAAGGAATTAAGAAATGTTTCTAAGAAAGCATGATATTTAGACTGTGGATTCTGGAGCAACTGAAATCAGTATAAATTCCCAAGATTTTACAAACCCTAGGTCTAACCAAGATATAAAGAATCAAGGAGCTGACTGAATTCTAGGGACCTAGTGGATAAAAGGAACCCATTAGTGAAATCCCACATACCTGATTACGAAATCTACAGAGAAATCCTTTGGATTTTGGGGTTGAACCTTGAAGAACACTGCTGCTTGTTCTAGGGAGGTTTGGTCGACTTTTTCCTCTTCTTTTTGTTCCAAGTTTGGATGATTTTTGGAGAATAAGGGTTCTGGATAAGTCTGACTAAGTTATTAGGCTTAGATTGAGTAAAATGACGTAATTTAGGCATTAAACGACATAGTTTAAGGTCCCCAACGCATAGGAAAAAGACCTAAATGACCCTAACTTAAAAGCTGACGAAGGCCATCCACGGAGGGACCTACGGACCGTCGTTTGGACTACCAACCATCGACTACGGTCGTGGTTCGTGGTCTGCTCGGCAGGGCTTGGATTTTAGCAAATTTGGTGGCGTTGGAAAGAGGATTCAATTATCTTTCATTTGATAAGTCATGGGCCACCTAATTCATTTTGTGTTAAAAGATATGACCGTTTGAAGTTGAACCAACAGTCAATTCCCTCCAATTGGCTGCTGACCCTCACCTACGGTCCGTAGGTCCAACCACGGACCATGTTGGTCGACCGTGGGTGGGATCAGAGACCATAAAAAATTGGGCCTTAACGACGGAACCCCACCTACGGTCCGTGGGTGGTTCTGTCGGTACTGGCACCAATTTTTCTGAAAACTAGGATTTTCTTCATTTTGAGGTCCGAGGTGTTACACTGCTCCTCCACCAAGAGTAAGTACATATCCACTCGTGGATTTTACTTCATTTGACATGGTGATTCAATTTACATCACTATATTCTTCCAATACTGTTGAATATTAGTTATAATGCAAAGCATAGGTTTTTAAGTATGTTTTAGACTCTAAAACTCTTTTCATCATCATCCAATAAGTTTGATTGAGATTACTCGTGAACCGACTCAGTTTACTAATAGCATATGTTATATCTGGTCGCGTTCATTTTATGATATATATATCATACTTCTCAATACTGTAGCATAATTCAATTGTGAGTCACTTTCTCCTTCATTATTTTGAAGTACAAAGCTCACATTTATTGGAGTCTTGACAATATTGAAATCCAGATACTTGAACTTGCCAAGTACCATTTCAATAACATCAGCAACTTCAATGTCTTTCATATAGAAGTTACTTTCTAGCATATGCTTAGTAGCATTTATGTCAGAAATGTCTCTTTTGATGATTAACATGTCATCAATATAAAAATAAACAATGACCTTGTGATTCGGAGTATCTTTAATTTAAAAACATTTATCACATTCATTACTCTTGAATTCATTTGCCAACATAGTTTGGTCAAACTTTGCATGTCATTATTTGGGCGCTTGTTTTCAGTCCACAAAGTGACTTAACAAGTTTACATACTTTCTTTTCTTTACCAAGAACCACAAAGCCCTCGGGTTGTTCCATGTAAATTTGTTCATCTAATTCTCCATTTAAAAAAATTATTTTCACATCCATCTTGACGAATTTGAAGGTCATATATCGTAACTAGCGCAATTAACATCTAATTGATGTAATCCTAGTTAGTGGCTATTATGTGTCAGAGTAATCAAGGCCTTTTTATTGTCTAAAGCCTATGACAACAAGTCTTGCTTTGTATTTGTCAATATTTCTATCAACTTTCTTTTCCTTTTGTAGATCCACTTAGAACCCAAAGGTTTATTGCCGGGAGGAAAATCAACCAACTCCCAAGTATGATTTCTCAAGATTTAATCTATCTTACTATTGACAACCTTTTAAAAAAAAAAGAGGATTAATCCACAGAAGACATAGCTTCTTCGAATATATGAGACTTATTTTCAAGAAGAAATGTTACAAAATCAAACCCGAAGGAAGTAAATGTCCTTTGATATTTACTACACCTCTGAATCTCTTTATTAAGTACATTCTCCTTTGGTTATTTCCAAGGTCGTTTAAACCCTTCACTTGAATCTCTGACAGTTTGGACTTATGAACTATAAATCAACATGCTTTACTATTTGTAGCATATTCAATGAACATACAATTCACAGTCTCAGGTCCTATTTTGTCCCTTTTGGGAATAGGAACTTGGATTTTTTCTTGCACCCCCACACTATGAAATATTTCAATTTGGATTTCCCTCATTTCCATTTCTCATATGGAATAGACTGTATTAGAAATTGTTAGATCACTATCTTTCAAGAGTTATTGCTTGTATATACTTTAAGGGGCGACAAACAATTCTCTATCATGATACAATAAAGCCTAAACAAATAAAACTTTTTATTGTTCCCTTTCTTAACAAACAAAAGTTTTTGTTGCTCTCTTTCTTAACAAACAAAACTTTTTGTTTCTCTCTTTTTGAACAGACAAACTTTTTGTTGTTCTCTTTTGCTATAACGATAGCTTCCCCCCACAACTTTTATGGTAAACCTGAACTTATAAGTAGGACACTCAACATTTCCTTCACAGATTAATTTTTTCCTATCAGCAATTTCATTAGATTGAGGTGAGTATGTGCAAGTATTTGATGGATGATTCCATTTTTCAAATATATTTCTGCCAAAGAAGATTCATATTCTCCACATCTAATACTTCTAATGGTGACAATATTTTTAATCCAACTGATTTTTCGACTTTAGTTTTATATTACCTAGATTTTTCTATTGCTTCATCCTTACCATTCAGCAAATAGACGTAACAGCATCTAGTACAATTGTCAATAAAAGTTATAAAACATTTTTCCCACGATGAAATGGTGTTGACTTCATATCACAAATATCAGTGTGAATCAATTCTAAGGGATTAAAATTCCTTTCAACAAATTTATAAGAATGCTTAGCATACTTAAATTCAACACAAACTTGACATTTTTATTTATTGCACTCAAAATTAGGCAAAATTTCTAAGTTGATCAGTTTGACTCAAGCATATAAGAACAAGCAACGTTTTCCCTAATTAAGAGAAAGATTTATGTTATTAGTGATTTCTTCCTCTTTTACTGATCAACTTCTTCAAAACATAAGCAACATTGTCCTCTTCATTTGAGGATTGGGGGTTCTAGATTTTTTATAGTGCTGCTCGAATTGTTGATCCTGGTCTTCTTCTTGATCTGCTCCTAACTGGTTAGTGTCTTATCAGCGTAATTCAAATTTCTACGTGGTAGTTCTATGTACTTTTCAATTTTGCATTAGTCAGGTATTTGGAAAGCTCGAATGCCTTATGCATTCTATGGAAAGCACACATGTATGTTGTTTCTCCAAACTTCATATGTGTTGAATGCTCTAACTCCTTAATTTTATAGCGAGAGGCGTGGAAAGGCAAGGCAATGTCGCCTATTATTCTCTAGTTTTTCTCTTTTCTGTTTCCAATTATACTCTTCTTCTCCTCCTATTTTCTTTACTTGAGTTTGAGTTTTGAAACCCTCAATCTGAAAACCATGAACTACCTGTTGAGGAATTGACGAATTGCATAGCAGTGCATTGAAGAGAAGAGCAATAGTCTCTGTTACATTGACTTGTAGATTAGTATTTGTTTGTTAGTTAGTTACATAACAAAATTTGTTAGTTAGCCTAAATTCTGTGAGCTCATTAGTTGGTTAGCTTTGATTATTGTGATCAGCATATTAGTCATTTGTATAAATAGCCTAGTGTACAGATGTAAACATTTAATCAAAATATCTGAAATAGCCATCTATATTCTTCTCTATAATTCCTCAATTTTTGCCTCATCTCTTCAAACAATTCTCTGCATATTTCCATGGCAGATTTCAATTGTTAACATGGTATCAGAGCATTAAGGAGTAAATCTAGGGATTTCCTTTGCCGATTGACTGGATATTGAGAGATTTCTCTTTGTTGTTTGTTAATTTATTTGATTTTGCTTCAAATCCACTATATCGATGGATACTGATGGAGTTGCCACTGTTGCTCAAATTTGAGCTCCTATATTTTATTCTCTTCAATCTAAGGATGCATTTGGAATTGACCATCATCATCCTTTGTTTTTGCACGCGTTTGAGTGCTCCCAGTTCGATGTCTATCGGCATGCCTCTACTTGGCATGGAGAATTACTCTCTATGCGTGAAGCTATGCATCACTCTCTGCTCACTCGTAATAAATTCGGTTTTGTGGATGGATTTATTACACGTGATACTTTTGGTAAGGACTATGAGTTACATTGGGATCGTTGTAATGCCATAGTCAAATCATGGATCATGCACAATGTAAGCTGTGATCTAATCAATAGAGTATTGTTTCGATCAAGTGCTCATACGATTTGGGAGGATTTATGAGAGAGGTTTGACAAGGTTACTGCATCCCGTATGTTCTCATTACATAGGTCAATTTTCACATTGGCACAAGGAACTCTTTTAGTTTCTACATACTACTCCAAGCTAAAGGATCTCTGGGATGAGTACCATTCACTGATGCCTCCATCTTGTTGTGATGGTGTTAAATCTAAGGACAATGTTGCACTTTTTCAATACCAGAGGCTTTTACAGTTCCTTATAGGACTTAATGATGACTATGCTCATGCCAAGAGCCAGATTTTGATGAAATCTCATATTCCTAATGTCAACCAAGCTCATGCTATGGTGTTGCAAGATGAAACTCAGAAAATAGTTGTTGGAAATGGTGGAATGGATCCTACTGGCTTGTTCACAGCTAGAGGTTCAAGATCTAAGCCTAAGAAGTTTAATTTGGAATGTGAATTTTGTCATGCGAAAGGACACACCAAAAGTCAGTGTTTCAAACTGATGAACTGTAGTCATTGTCAACTGGCTGGTCACCTGAAAGAGAATTGTTACAGGTTGATAGGGTGCCTGCTGACTTCAAGTCCAAACAAAGAGACACTACTATTACTAGCAACATGGTGCACACAGATGGGAATCCAACACCTGATCTAACACCACCATTTAATCCTCCTATCGTTCCTGTGATTGTTCATATTTTCACCCCTAAACAATATGCTCAAATTTTGGGGATGCTGAACAAGGAAGTGGCTGGTCATCAGGCTAGTGCTCACATGGCATATACTTCTCTTCTTGCTTCTATTACTAATCCTAGTTGGATTGTTGACACACGGGCCACTAATCATATGGTTGGGGATTCACATTTACTGATTGATGATACTAAAGTAGGCAACACAGGAAGAGTTCAGCTGCCTAATAGAGACTCTACTGAGATTACACGTGTAGGAAACAGTCACCTAGCAGGAGGTGATGTTCTCAAAGATGTGTTGTGTGTTCCCACTTTTAAATTCAACCTCCTCTCTGTGTCTAAGGCTACAAAATAATTGAATTGTTATGCTTCATTTTATCCTAACTTCTGTACATTTCAGGACCTCTCCACTGGGAGGGTGAAAATGATTGGTAAAGAACATGAAGGACTCTACTGGTTGAGGGAACAACATAGCAATGGTCATTCACTTACCGGTCACTCTTTGATTGCAAAAGAGGTTCCGAATTCAGAACTTTGGTATAAAAGGATGGGGTATGTACCTCTACCAGTTTTGAAGAAAATTCCTACTCTTATCAACAATTGTAGTAATGTTTTAGGCCATTGTGATATTTTCCCTATGGCCGGGCAAGCTAGAATTCCTTTTAAGCATCGTACTATTAGATCTACTACTTGTTTTGAATTGATTCAGTTAGATGTTTGGGGACCTTACAAGGTCACTAAATACAATGGTATGAACTACTTCCTCACTTTAGTAGATGATTACTCTAGATGGAGCTAGATTTTATTTACTAAGAGTGAAATCTGATGTCTCAAGTGTTCTTAAAACATTCATTGCTATGGTTCTGAATCAATTTGAACAGCATATCAAAGTTTTTAGATCTGACAATGGGTCAGAATTTTATAATACTGCTTGTAGAGATTTGTTCAAAAGTCATGGAATTTTGCACCAAAGCTCTTGTCCATACACTCCATAACAGAATGGAGTGGTAGAAATGAGGCATCAGCACATTCTAGAAACAACCAGGGCTATCAAGTTTCAGGGAAATTTACCACTCAAGTTTTGGGGTTATTGTGCTGACGCTGCTGCATACATCATTAATAGAGTATCATCTACTGTTCTTCAAGACAAATCACCTTTTAAATTGTTGTATGGTAGAGTGCCTTTCTTGCATCGCTTAAGAGTTATAGGTTGTTTGTGTTATGTTTCAGTATTACCTAAGCAAGATAAGTTCAGTTCCAGGGATGCTAAGTGTATTCTGTTGGGCTATGGTTTGTATCAAAAAGGTTATAAGGTGTTTGACCTTGATAAGAGGCTAGTCTTTGTCAGTAGAGATGTGGTTTTTCATGAGACCGTTTTCCCTTTTTATTCCACTAATCCAATCCCTATGTCACAAGTTACTGATCCTTTCTTAGACCTTGAATCTCCATCTTCAGTGATAGTCCATAGAACCACTATTCTTGCATCTGTCATACCTCATATGCCTACCATTCCATTCCAAACTCTCACCAAAACTCTCCTGATTTTCTTTCTCCTTCAGTATCTTCTGACTGTTCAACTGAGCTTAACACTCATGCTGCTGAACTTCCATCTTATGAACCTTTTCCTACAGCACCCAGAAAATCCACTAGACAAACTAAACCTCCAATCTGGCTAAAGGATTTTGTTGTGCCTCACAAGGACCCTCATTCTTCTAATACCTCTTGTTTATACTCTATAAGTAATGTGCTGAACTATGATTCATTTTCCCCTTCATATCAAAGTTTTGTTGCTAAGTTTTCTGCTAACATAAAACCTAAATCATATTCCCAAGCTGCCAAAGATCCAAGGTGGGTTGAAGCAATATAATTAGAAATCAAGGCATTTGAAGATAATCACACATGGGCTGTTGTAGCTTTGCCTCATGGGAAGAAGGCAATTGGTCATAAGTGGGTTTTTAAAATCAAGTATCAAGCAAATGGTGAGGTTGATAGGTTTAAAGAAAGGTTAGTTGCAAAAGGATATAGCCAACAAGAAGGACTTAATTATAAAGAGACTTTTTCCCCGGTGGTAAAAATGGTCACTGTAAGGGCAGTGTTCTCCTTGGCTGCCACTAAAAACTTGCACATTCATCAAATGGATGTGTATAATTCCTTCTTACAAGGAAATTTAGAGGAAGAAGTGTATATGACTATACCCCAAGGTTTCTATGCTCATAACAGTCCACTCGTGCCTGCAAATTACTTAAGTCTCTCTGTGATCTTAAGCAAGCCTCCAGGCAGTGGAACTTGTAGTTAACCACAACTTCAATCTCATTTGGTTTTTGCCAGAGCCATTTTGATTACTCTTTATTCACTAAGAAGTATCAAGGAAAGATTATCATTCTTATTGTCTATGTTGATGATCTATTGATCACTGGGATGATTTGGATATGATTCAGGATACTAAGTCTTACTTACAAGCTAATTTCAAGATCAAGGATCTTGGTGAACTTTGATTCTTTCTAGAGATTGATTTTGCTAGAAGCAAGGCTGGAATAGTTATGCACCAGTTGAAATATGATCTTAACCTCATTTCATATTTTGGGTTAGCTGGTGCCAAACTAGTAGGTTCTCCTCTTGAATTACACTTGAAGCTCACTTCTGTAGAACTAGACAGCCTTACTGGCTCTTCAGATGATCCCCTACTCACTGATGTGAGTGCTTACCAAAGGCTCATTGGTAGACTACTGTATCAAACCCACACCAGGCGTGATATTTCTTTTCCTATTCAAACATTGAGTCAAATCATTCACGCACCCAAGTTATTACACATGGGTGTTGCCACTAGAGTGGTTCATTATCTCAAACATTCTCTAGGACTTGGGGTGCTCCTTTCTTCAGATTGTGATCTTACTTTGTCTGCCTTTTGTGATGCTGATTGGGCGTCATGTCCCAACACTCGTCGATTTGTCATAGGTTACTTGGTTAGATTTGGTTCGTCTCCTATTTCCTGAAAGTCTAAAAAGTAGTACACAGTCTCACGTAGCTCAACCGAGGCAGAGTATCGCAGCTTGACCTTAACTGTGGCTGAACTCGTTTGGTTAGTTGGCCTATTCAGTGAGATTAATATGGTTATTCCTCTTCATGTGCCTTTATACTATGATAGTAAGTCAGCATTCCAAATTACATCTAATTTGGTGTTTCATGAGCTTACCAAACACATAGACATCAACTGCCATTTTATCCGCAAGAAAGTGCAAGTTGGATTGATTTCTCTTCTTCATTTGGGTACTTCGAAGCAACAGGCTGATATACTTACCAAGGGACTTACTCACTGCCAGCATTCCTATCTTCTATCCAAGCTAGGCATGAAAATATTTTCATTGCTCCTAGCTTTAACAGTACGCCACAACTAACTCTAGGATCTAGCCACTCACTCAAATCTAAAAGATAGGAAAAGAAATGATACCTACATAAGCTTCTCAAAAGAGGAGTAGGTTTACAATGTTAGCACAAGATACAAGTCCTAACAACATGGAACTAAAAGACAACGTCGGTTGATAAGAGTAGTTTGCTTCATGCTTGTTGTAGAGGTTTTCCCTTTAATGAAAGCCGAGACAACTTATACCTTTGAGATAATTGCAAAATTATAGTTTAAAAAAATAAATTGCAAAATTTTTAAATGGCAAAAACTAGGTTTTGCTTCTAGGTCACTTCTCCTATATATGAGAGAAGCCAAAACCTTAACTGCTTGCCATTGGTTGAGGAAAGAAAGGACACTACATTCTTGCTGCCACATTGTACAGAGATGGTACGCTTTATAGCTGTGCTGTTTGACTTTGCGAAAAAGCATGAGAGGTACCATGTGTTATGTAGTAATTTTACTATTTTTAGAAAAATCACTTTTTTGAAATGTTCTAAGTATAAAACAATTTGAGAAAAATACTTAGAAAATAGACGTCACTTAATTTTTTAAAGAAATTAAGAAAACTAATAATTTAAAAAGACTCTAACAGAGAGAAAATGGGTACGAGATTCTCATTTACACATCATTTTATTTTATTTTATTTTTTAGAGAAAGGGACCTAAAATGAAACATTTGAATTAAAATGCAAGTCAATAGAATTTTAACAAAACTAGATTAATTAGAATTTATTTGACTCATTTTTAAAATAATAATTTAAACAAAACTGGTTAATTTAAGCATGAAAACCATTTTAAATTAATTGAAGAATAAAAAGTTTGGATTAATTTTTTGAGAAAACGACTAAGGAAGAAAAAACATAGAAGTCATCCAAGAAGCATATACCTAAAAATGATAGGAAACTCACTGATCTAGATATGATTTAATGAAGTGAAACCTTTGTTAAAGATAAAACTCTTAATCAAGAACAGGAGCCCTCGTGTCATAACTAACTATTATACTAACTTCAACCAGATTGTAGGTTTGAAACTTTAGACCAAAACCGAGTCAATTCAAACACTCATTATCAATTACTAGATAGATCAAATGCTACCCCGCATACATTAAACCATTCAAAACCTAAACGACTGAACTCCAAAAGAGAACCGGACATGAAATCAAGACAACATGAGCATGCGAGGGAAGGTAAGCCTTAAACAGACATGAAGAGGAAGCTTAAACAAGCAAGGCATTTGAGCTAGCCTATTGAGACACGCTATTCACAAAGAAAATTAGACTAAAGCAGGCTAACGACAGAGATTTAAAAGATGGAGAAAACAGACTACTACACCCAACAAACGATAAATAATACGACATACAACCTCCATATTAACTATTTTTCAAGACAAGGAAAGCAAGACAACATTATAGTAGCAAAATGAATGAAACTATTGACGCTAAGAGACAGCAAGAACAAGAAGATACAGACTCAAAGACTTTAAGGCAAACATAGGAGAAGTAAAGTAGCAAAAGCGAGTCCAAACAGAGGAGCAGAAGAGAAATAATGCTAATACAGAATATAACATTAATTCGACATCAAAAAAGAATCATTATAATTGATTAAGAGCAAAGCATCACATCAATATCTCACTAACAGCGAACCAGTCACATAATAAGGCTTTTCCGACATCGAAAAAATATCATTGTTGAAAGAGAAGAAGAGGCGAAGAGGATATTATAAAGGAGGAGGTGTTACTTTGAAAAGCTTAAACCAAAACTAGAGCACATGAAACTTATGCAAGAATCTAAGATTTGAACGAATACGAGTAGCGTCAAGAAGCTTAGCAAGAACATTACTACACTACTGTTAAGAACCCTATTAAAGCTAGCTAGGCCATTGGTTGGCATAAAAACAAATTCCTCATCCGAACAGCGGCACCCAAACAGAAACAAAGATTTCACAATCTCACAGATATTAAGTCGGGATAAACGAGATGAAGAGGTTACCTTTCCGGGAGCAGCTACTGGGACAAGGGCGAGCCTGAAGCTATTCCACCACCAACGACAAAGCTGCGACAGAAAATTCGAATTCCAAATAGAGTACGCAGAGACTCACTACTATAAATTCTATTTTTTTGATTTTTTTCTTGCCTATGCTAGATGAATTTCAGTTTTCTTGTATTTTTTGCTCACTCTTTTCCAACTTCAAAAAACACACCCCTCTAACAGTGAAAGAAGGTAGTTATTTATAGGGGAAATCAGGGTGTTTTTTTTTTTTTTTTGGAGGGGGGGGAATATTTTGAATTTCTTTCCTCTTTTCAAAGCCAAATAGTGGAAGAGATTTGAAAATCCGTGAAAATATTTTGTAATGTTGAATTGGAAATTGGAAATTGGAAAGATGGGCTGAAAAATAGGCCCAGCTTTGGGTCTTAATTGTTTTAAAAATAAAAGGGTTAAGGTGGGATAAAAGGGTTAGATTTGCAAATATACCAAATGGCTAAATGGATTCAAATCGTAGCCAATTAAGAACTTAGTCAAATTGATTAGATTAGTGAATTCGGCTAATAATTAAATAGGATAAATTAATATAATTAATTAATAAGCTTCTTAGTCTTAACGAAATAAAATAATTATATACTTGTAAACAAATTTACTCAAAAATATAAACGTAACTTAAGCTAATTAAAGCAAAATCTTTTTGAGACGATTTTCGAATATTCTTAAAATTTACTAATTATATACATAATTATATAAAACACATATATTATTTAAAAATTATAAAAAATGATACAACTATTTAAAATAACTTGCAAACTATATTATATTTTTTTAATTTTTTTTTAAATAAAACTAATTATTTTAAATTGTTTGAAATTGAAGAAGCTCGATGATTAATATACATTGTGGATTGGGTGTCAACACCATGTCCCTTTATCGGGTTTGTCAATCATCGAAATCAGAGCAAAAGACAGGTGGATTTGGGTATGTTAATTATGTAGAGAGGATCAGAGAAGTGAAACCTTTGATCATTTGAAAAGAAGGGCACCCCAACAGATTTTCTGTAGTGATGCATTTCTGCAACAATGACAACAACTTTCCATGTTTGGAAAATTGTGAGAGTTAACTCGTATAGATTGTTTGGGTGCGTACCTAGTCCCTCTTAGGTTCCCTACGAAATAAGATCCCCCCTGAGAGATAATTCCCATTGAATGTGCATTTCAATCATATTCCCTAATCTGATTCCTTGGCGTGTTTGTCAGATCATCAAAACAAAGCATAGTACCGCAGTAACTATGTATCATCAATCCCCCCCCCCCCCACCCCCTTTTCCCCTTTTTGATAATGAAAACACATGAAGCAAGTTCCTCCTGAGAACCAGATACTCATACAATTGACTTTGAGAAATGGATTAGGTTATTTAGGTAGCATAATTGGTCCTTCAATAGGTTTGTCAAATCATCAAAACAAGGCATAATACTATAATGTCTATGTTTTATCACAACCTATTAGGTGGCAACTCTAAGTAATTAATCAACTACATGTTCAGTTAGTTCCCATGTTTGTTGGCATGTGTGTTAGGTGCATGTGAGATCTTGTGTTATGTTTTCCTTTTTTGTTAATAGGGCCTGAACATTCAGTTTGAAGAGTTGTTTGGGACAAAAGTTGTAGAAGTTGAACTCTCTGAAGTAACTTATCATTTATTTCATTTCTCACTATTCATTTGGTCTGTAACTAGATGAGCGATGCCCGTGTTGGGTATGGTGGTTTCTCGTGTATAGCACAAGCCCTATATTTATCTGTAAGTGCGAGAGTAAAATTGTGTTGGAATGCAGATTTAGAAGTTGTAGAAACTCATCCATTGGATAGTGATAGGATATTGTTTATATAACTCACTTTCCTTAATTAAAATGATTTACAACCACACAAATATCTAAGGATTGTTTTAGACTACAAGTTTCAAAAGTCTTACTCTTTTTTTCTTAAACACGACGCCAAGAGATGGCCGGATTACAATTTAACTTTAGAACTTGGCGTTTTTTTGGTAAACTTTGATCAATAAGTGTTCAATTCTAGAATGGTATAGCGACAACTTAATTTGATCCTCGAGTTGTGTTTCCTGATCTACTTCTGACCGGTTAGTGTCCTATCGACATAATTCAAATTTCTAAACTTAACTCCTTATGCATTCTATGGAAAGCACCCAAAACGTTTCTCTAAACTTCTTATGTGTTGAATGCTCTAACTCCTTAATCTTATGGCGAGAGGCGTGGAAAGGCAAGGCAATGTCGCCTATTATTCTCTAGTTTTTCTCTTTTCTGTTTCCCAATTCTACTCTTCATATTTGAATTTGAGCTTTGAAACCATTAATCTGATTGTATTTTCTCTTCTATTTTAAATTAGGCATGTTGGTATTCTTTTCTATTCATATTATGTGTCAACATAGAATGCATGCTATATAGAAGTGTTGTTTTCTTTTGAAACTTGTATATTTATATTTAATATTGTCTTTGCGTTCAGTATGTCTTCTATGGGGTTATTTGAACATATAGATATCATGCCCATATGATTTAACTTTTCTTTTCTACTATATAGAAGCATGAGTAGAACCATATATTTTTTTTTATTTTGTAGGTGGTATTTTGTAGTGTGCTTAGAATCATTAATCATTTTGTACGTGGTATTTTAGTCATTTGTGTTTGGCGGTATGCTGATCCTTTGACACAACCATATATATTTTTTATAAGTGAGTCCATTTCTCATTATGATTTTTGGTTGTGCTGACAACTTATTATATTTTTTAAGTTGCCCACGGAGCGTGGGTTGACCCACGAGGCGTAGGTCATTGCCTGGCAGCCCTTCTAGGTCTTTTCCTCAAGGACCTATGGTATCTCCTATTTAATTTCATAGGAGTGTTGCGTCTAATATTTAGTTGAGAATTTCGGTAATTATATGAAAAATCTTATATATAGTAGTATTTTTGTTTTAAATTTACTTACTGTATGTTCCTCCCTCTAATTTATCCTAATTTATGTGGCATAAAATATAAGAAAGACATGAATAATTTTGAAATTTATGGTCTAAATTACTCTTTGATCATTTGTGTTGCTATAATCATCTCATTAAAGGTAAAAGAGATACTCTAAAGTTAAATAATTTTTAATCACGGAAGATGACATTCTTTTTTGGAACAAATAAAAAAGAAAAGTGTGTTTTTGATTTTCGACAAACTTAATTTTCTGTTTCATCATTACTTTCTTGTGCAAATGTGTACTAATATGTACTAATGTCAACATAGTGTTTTTTTTTCCAAAGCTTAGTTTTTTTAGATTCAGATGTTTCGAAATTAGATTGTGGTTATCATTTTTTTTCTTAATAAAGTGCAAATTGCTTTAATTATAGTTTTTTATTTAGAATTACATAATTTAGAGCCAACAATGAATCTATATCTCTTACTCTTAAGATTTAATGTCACAATCACCTTCGAGTTTCAAAGAAATTATTTTTGATAAATACTTGAATGATTCACCCATATTTTGGTCATGAAAAATTCGTTTTTCTTAACTTAATAAAAATGAAGTTGAATCCTAAAATTACTAGCAAATAAATATCAAAATAAAATATTGTTATATTATAACCCGAATTCTTTTAAACGATCCATTCCCATTTTAAACCCATGCTCCGACCCCGCTAAAAACCTAACCCAAAAAACATTTAACCCATTTTCCTTTACCCTTCCTCTTGAGGAGAAGAATCTCCCTCTCCAACAACATGATTTGAAAGGTAATCTTCATGAAAACTAGGATGAATCAATATCTTTTCTTGGATCCATCGGAATTGAAGGGTGCCTAAAAATGAAAGAATCAACTGAAGGAAAAAAGTTGTTCTTGAAAAAGGGCTTCAATGGAAATTGGTTTGAGCTACTGATTTCTAAGATGTTTGATTGAAGAAATCAAGAATCAAATTAATCCCAGAAATTCTAATCAAATAATAAAAAATAAAAAATAAAAAAATAGAAAATGAGATAGCTACCTGCTATATATAAAAAATCTTTTTTAGTATCTTGAAGTAGTAGTATTGATATTGGAAGCTAAAAAATGGTTTCTTTAAAGTGTTCTTTTGAGAATGAGCAAGGGAAATGGGTTAAACGTTTTTTAGGTTAGGTTCTTAAAGGGGTCGGGGCATGGGTTTAAAATGAGAATTGGTCGTTACAAAGAATTTGGATTAATTTTAGTTGATTTGGGAATTTCTATCCACGGAGGGAGTTTATTAATCGTAGGAGTAAAAACAACTTGATTTTAACGGTAAGGATAAAATCAACTAATATTTTTGACCCTTTTCCCAAGACAAATTGATAATAGGAACTCTGCATAGAAACAATCCATTAGAATTCAGTGAACAAATTTGTAATAAGTTATTTCACAATTCATATTTAAGTCTTGATGATTCGCCAAAACATACATATACCGTTGGCAAGACTTTGTCCATCCTTTCAAACACTAGGGATCCAGCAAAATTTGTAAGTCATTTGTTCCAATGTTACATTATAATTTGTTACTAAAGTCCTAACAATTTGTTAGGACCTGTGGCAAGACAAACATTAATTAATCCATTAGAACATCTGATGATCAGTCAAGACTTTCTATCATATTTTGACAAACAAATTATTTTTTCACAATGAGTCGAAACTTAAAATTATATAGAAAGGTGTAAAAGCTTCCAAAGTTTATTTGAGGCCCCTTAACTTGTTATGCCTAGATGGCTTATCCTTTGAAAATCTATCCAACTTATTGTCTCGTATGAATTCACCATGATTCAAGGAACTAGGTCCTTTACTGAGAACTTAGAAGAACAGAAAGCAAACAGTAGCAAAATAGAAAGTAAAGAACACGATGTTTACATGGAAGCCTTCTTGTTTAAGAGAGACTGAATATTTTGATTTTTGCAAAACTCAAGATTTTATCTCTTGGTATGTTTTGAATATATATAGAGGATAAGAGAAGTGAAAAGTCTGACCCCAGTGGCGGAGCCACGATGTTCGCGAAGGGGTTCGAAGTATAAAGTAATAAACACGTGATATGGGAAAGAAAAATATTAATCTTAACTCGCTAAATTTAACTTGTCTTGTTATGCCGCATTTAGGTTCTTCTTACTCTTTACCCTGCTCCATCGAGTTTCTTTTTTCAAATCACCAAGATTTTTTAAAAGGGATAAAATATTGACATATTTAGAAAATAAATAAATGACATCATCTTTTTTTTTAGTTCATTTAATTCAATTTACTAGGTTAGTCATTTGTAAAAAAACAAATGATCAATAAATCAAATAAGATTAGTTTAATTTTCATCTCCTTAGAATAAAATTGAAAAAAAAATACAATGAAATTAAAGAAAGAAAATTAAATTAAATAGATTTTGTTAAAAAAATATTCACAATTTTAATATTTCTTCGTTCGGTTAAATTTAATTTACTTTATTTTATATAAATATTTTTTTCTAACTCAATTTAAAATTTAATAAAAGTTTATCGTTTCTTCAACTTAGTACACTGCAAGAGAACTACTCCATGTAGAAACAAAATGAAAAATATAAATAAGAAGAATAAAAGAAAAATTTACAAAGAATGCGGCTGATAATTTTAAACAAAGACAAATTGAAAAAAAAAATAATGAAAAATAAAAAGGATAAAGCTTCACATTGAACCAATGAGGCCTTTTCATTTGTTTGGGAATCTGGGCCCAAAACTTCTCAACCTTTTTAAAGCACAAAAAAAAGGTGAAAAACACTATTGCGCACAGTTAGATTCGAACTCAGCCCTTCCCGTCGAAACTTGAACCCCTCGACCATTCCGCTATCCTTCTCTTTAGTGTTGTGGGGGTTCATTTTAATTGATATACCCATAAAACCAGAATTTGACCTTACATATACAATGTAATTTTTCGACGATGAACCCCCTAGGTTCCACGTAGCTCCGCCCCTGTCTGACCCATTTGACAAGAGAGGGGCACCACAACAGCTTTTCTATAGTGTAGTATTTCTGCAATAGTGACAACAACTTTACAATTTTGGACAACTATGAGAGTTGACTCGTACATATTATCATGGTACGTATTATGTCCCTCATTAGGTTCCTTATGAAATAAGATCCCCCTGAGAGATAGTTCTTTTGGAATAAGTATTCTCCCTTGGATGAGCATTTCAATCATACAACAAATCACTTTGGTGGGTATTTGGCCCCCTAATCTGGTTTCTTGGCAAGTTTGTCAAATCATTAAAAAAAATAGCAATGCAGTAACTATATATCACCAATTTCTCCCTTTTTGATGATGACAAACACATGAAGCAAGTTCATCCTCAGAACCAGATTCTCATACAGTTGACTTTGAGAAATGGATCAGGTTTTTTAGGTAGCAGATTTGGTCCCACAACAAGTTTGTCTAACCATCAAAACAAGACATAGTACTGTAACGTCTATGCTTTATCAATTTCCCCTTTTTGATGATGACAAACTATGTGATTAGTTCAACAACACACTTCGCAGACAAACACATTCAGCAGCACATGCAATAGTGATAACAACTTTGTAGGATCTTCTTTACCTCTCGGTTTGATACCTCTACCTAGCCACTAGTTTGTGGGTGGTATGTTGTAGCCACCTTATGACGAATCCCATACTTAGCCAATTGATTTCTTACAAAATGATTTATGAAGTGTTTTTCTCCATCACTGATAATCGCTCTTGGAGTTTCAAATCTGGTGAAAATATGTGCTTTTTCATAAACTTAATGACAACCTTAGAATCATTGGTGAGAAGATCTATAGCCTCAACTTACTTAGACACGTAGTCCACCACTACTAGAATATTTTGGTTTCTATTGGATAGTGGGA